>CATIWJ010397860.1:0-11361 GCA_949640765.1 Croton laevigatus
GGTAGGAATATGACATTCCAGAACCTTATGCAGCATGTAGATTTTCAAGTAGGAATATGATTTGTAGTGGAAACTGATTAATGTCGAATTTTTTGTCCAATCGAGGATTCATTTGAACTTAATGAAATAACCTCTCCTCCAACCACAAAAGTGACAAGGTCATGCATTAAATCATGCATTTTGCAAAACTTTGTATCACCAAAATCATCCTTTTGAAAAAAGGACCTCCAAAAGAGTTCATTAAAATATTGATGGCCCATATATTTGAGTTCTTGGGTTTCACTTGATGATCGAACAAATCCTTGTGTTATCCAAAGCTCTACCAATATTTCTACATCAATCTTATAATCTTTTGGAAATAATAGATAGTAAACAAAACAATCTATTTAAGGAAAAAATTACTATTTTATTACTGATGTTTAGCCATAATTACTATTTCATTTTTGTAGTTCAGTAAAAATGCACGAACATCAGACGTTTGGCCTAAATTACTCTAACATCACTGTACCATTAACTTTGACATTTGACTGTTAAAAAATTACAGAATTGACCATTCAAGTTGACTTAGATTTTTATTTTCACCCTTTTTGCAATTTTGATGCTCAATTTCATTACATTTTTAATTTTTCTTATCAACAACACCACTTTCACATAATCATAATATAAACTTAAAATTCAATTGAAACTTTTATATAAACTTTTTATAAATAAAGGATAACGGATGTTTAAATTTTGAGTTTAAATTTATTCAACAATTTTATTCCACTAAAGATGAGTTTTTTTTAGGTGCTGCTATTTCTAGAGAAGTTTTTGTTATTATAATTTTAGAATTACTATATTATCCTTAACCCTTAAACCACCATTAAAATCTACCGTTATTTACAATAGCTAAAGCTGCTTTTGGAAATAGCGTCATGGTAGATTTCTCTTAATAGCTTTTAATTAATTTACTTATTAAATGGTTTTGTATTTAATAAAATATTTGATAAAATAAAAAATATTCTCTTTTTAAGAAAAAATTTTCTTTTTAAAATGTTTCAGTTTGAGATAATTATATTTATTAGAAAAATTTATTAATAAAATAATTTTTTTTTAATATAAACACATAGATTAACCTTTTTTAGTTAATTAGCTTGATTAATCACATTACATGTAGGAATTTCTTTTTAAATAATAAATTAAATTTGATAGCCTATATGTTAAAAGATATCAAAATATAAAACGAATTAAATTTAATTTAACTAAATTGAACTTTGAACCAGAATAGGTTAATTATCAATGTGTTGCCTTAAATTCGTTTTGAGTGTATGAGACTATCATAGCAAAGACTTTTTAAAAAATACATTTTAGGATGAGAAAGTAATAAAGTTTAATTAAATCACTTTATAGTAATCTAGAACTATATTCAACTCTTAACTTCAATTCAAATCAGGTATGTATGCAAGTTTAGAGTTTAATCCTAAATTACGGGTTCAATAAACTCAAAAAAACAGTCTTTTTCTTTTTATATTTATTCAATTTTCATTTTTGTGTTTATTACTTGTTTAAGATCACAATTGAAGTTTTCAAAATTCAATTCAAACTTTTAATATAAACTTTTTATAAATAAAGTATAACGGGATCTTTAAATTTTGAGTTTAAATTTATTCAAAAATTTTATTTTGTTAAAGATAATTTACTTTTTTGGATGCTTCTATTTCTAGAGTAGCTTTTGTTATTTTCAAAGCAGTCTTTATTTTATAATTTTAGAATTACTATATTATCCTTATCCTTAAACCACTGTTAAAATCTACCGTTATTTACAACATCAAAAGTTGATACGGAAATAGTGGCACCTAACGGTAGATTTTACTTAATAGCCTTTAACTAATTCACTTATTAAATGTTTTTTATTTAATAAAATATTTGATAAAATAAAAAATATTCTCTTTTTTAAGATGTTGTAATTTGAGACAATTATAATTTTTATTAAAATTTATTGATAAAATATTTTTTATTTTATATAAACAGGTAAATGAACCTTTTTTAGTTAATTAGCTTGATTAGTCACAATTCATGTAGGATTTTTTTAAAATAATAAATGAAATTTGATAGCCTATATGTTAAAATATATCAAAATATAAAACGAATTAAATTTAACTAAATGGAACTTTGAACCAGAATAGGCTAATTATAAATGTGTTGCCTTAAATTCGTTTTGAGTCTAATTTAAGAAAAGAAAAGATAATTTACAATAAAATGTATTAATTTTTAAATATAATTATATTTTTTAAAATTTTATGGTATTATCGAAATATTTTTAATTTTAAAACTTTAAATATTAAAATAAGTAATTTTAATATTAAAATAATTTAAATTTAAAAATAATTAACTTTTCAATAAATTGTAACTTATTTAAAAATTATTTCTACATTTAAAAGTATTATGTTGTATTATTTGGTTTAATTTTACCATTAAATATATTTTTAAAATATATTTTCGTATTTGAAAAATTTAAAGATTTAGAAATAAAAATACCAAAAAAAAAAAAAGAGACAATCAAAAGTAAAGAATTTTTTTTTTTTTTGACTTTCAACCACAAAATATAAATTCTTTTTTTTTTTTTTGCCTTAGATATTTGGGGGAGGGGGGATAGGAGGTGGGGTATCGAACCCTCACAAAATATAAATTCTTACCGAACACCATTTCCTATTTTGTCATCTACCATCTATTCATAATTCTATTCCAATTTTATCCCCAACCCTTTATACAAAATGGCCCTCATGTCAAATGTAACCGGAAGATTTTTTATTCTATCTCTACTTTTGAAGACATTCTTTATAAAAGTCTAAATTTAGCTTGGTTCTATGTCAAATGTAACCATTCTAATTTTAGTTATTTAGCTTCAGATATCATATATAACTCTTCAACTTTCTTCTTGTAATTCTCTGTTAGTTTTTTTTTGACCAATTCTCTTGATCTTTTATATCACTCAATTATCAAAAAAAAAAAAAAAAAAAAGCCCTCATGTTTTGTAAAATTACACATGCTGCATCCAGCACACCGCTATAGGCAAGTACACTAACGTGGGTACCACATAAAATATTTGGAAATTACGGTACGGTGCGAACCGCACGTCTTCAATAATTTATCTTCTGCTATGTTTATGCTTTTCAATTGTTAAATGGGACAGTTTAAAAAAAAAGGAATTGTTAAATGGGGTTGGGTGGAGTCTGTGCGAAAGTCTTCAGATACAGCTATTTGTCCATTTTTAATAATTGCATCCATTCTACAGATTGCTATAGTTATTTTAATATATTAATGTAGCATGTTATAATAATATAAATATCTACTCAAAAAGTTAATTGTTTACTGGTCGTTCTAAATTTCAAGTGTCGTTACTTTTAATGCTATCTGTTTTTTTAAATTATTTTATAAAGGGTATATAAGATTTTTTATCTTTACATATTTATTAACACTTTTTTTGTAGATAAAATTTTCTATATAAATCAAACACTTAATAGAAAAACTTTTTTTAAACAAATAAAACGGAGGAAGCATAACTTATAAAAAAATTAAAAATACTAATTCAATTAAATACTTTGAAAATTCTTTTATTCCTGTATTAGTTTAAAAAAAAAAAGACTATTTTGAGTTAAGCGACAAATCTATTTACATTATTAAATGGGTTGGACGTAGTCTTTGTAAAAATCTTCAGATACAGTTGCTTGTCCATTTTTAATAAAAGCATTCATTCCACTAATTGTATATTAGTGTTGTTAATATATTAAAGTAGTATATTATAATAACATAAATATCTACCCAAAAAATTAATTGTTTGCTAGTTATTCTCAATTTCAAGACTCGTTATTTTTAATGTTATATTCCATTTTTCAAAATTATTTTATAAAGGATATGTATGATTTTTAATCTTGACATATTTAACAACACTTTCTTTTTAGATAAAATTTCTATATAAATCAAACACCTGATAAAAAAAATTATAAATAAATAAAATGGAGGAAGTATAACTTATAAAAAAAAATAAATATTATATATAAAATAAAAATTAAAGTAATATAAAAATTAAAAAAAATATATACTTATGTAAAATAAATATCTATGTAATTAAAAAACTAATTAAATTAAATGCTTTGAAAATTCTTTTATTCTTGTATTGGTTTAAAAAAGGAGAAGACTATTTTGAGACAAGCAACGTAATGACAAATTACATTATTAAATGGATTAGGCATAGTCTTCAGATACAGTTATTTGTCCATTTTTAATAAATATATTCATTCCACTGATTGTATATGAGCATTTTTTAATATATTAATGTTGTATGTTATAATAATATAAATATCTACCCAAAAAATTAATTGTTTGATGGCCGTTCTAAATTTCAAGACTTGTTATTATTAATGTTATATTCCATTTTTTAAAACTATTTTATATAAAGTATATATGATTTTTTATCTTTACATATTTATTAACACTTTCTTTTCAGATAAAATTTTCTATAAAAATCAAACACCTTATAAATTTTTTTAAAATAAATATAACGGAGAAAGTATAACTTATAAAAAAATTAAAAATACTATACATAAAATAAAAATTAAAGTAATATAAAAATTAATAAAAATATATACATATGTAAAACAAGTATCTACGTAATTAAAAAACTCATTAAATTAAATGCTTTAAAAAAATTTTATTCTTGTATTGGTTTTAAAAAAAAAAAAAAAAGATTCCTATTTTGAGTCAAGCAACACAATGACAAATCTATTTACATTATTAAATGGGTTAGACGTAGTCTTTACAGAAATCTTCTGATACAGTTACTTGTCCATTTTTAATAATGCATTCATTCCACTGATTGTATATTAGTGTTTTTTATTATTAATGTAGTATGTTATAATAGTATAATTATCTACCCAAAAAATTAATTGTTTGCTGGTCGTTCTAAATTTCAAGACTTGTTATTTTTAATGCTATATTCCGCTTTTTAAAACTATTTTATAAAGGATATATATGACTTTTTATCTTTACATACTTATTAGAATTTCTTTTTTAATAAAATTTTTTATATAAATCAAACACCAAATAAAAAAATTTAAATTGATAAAACGGATGGAGTATAATTTATGAAAAAAATACAATATATAAAATTAAAATTAAAATAATATAAAAATTAACTAAAATATATACACATGTAAAACGAGAATCCACGTAATTAAAAAATTAATAATTAAATTAAGTGCTTTGAAAATCCTTTTATTCTTGTATTGAAAAAAAAAAAAAGACTATTTTGAATCGAGTAACTATTTTTTCCAATTATGTTGTTTTGTACAGAATATTTGAACGAAGAATTAAAAAGCAAGACTTTAAATTAAAGTGATTAAAAAAAAAACATGGCTCTTATGGATGCTAATATCTGAATATGTGAGCCACATTGCTTTTATATTAATTTCTTTCCCCAACCAATAATTGTACCTTATCTATTGCTATTGCTAGCATTGTAAAAATGTAAGGCATTTATTCAGAAATTGAAATGAAGAATAACTCTTCATAATCATTATTATTATTGGCCCACCAATTTTTAAAGTAAATCACATAAAATCCCTTTTTACCAAAAAAAAAATTGCTTTCTTTTCTTTCATATTATTATAGGTTATAGAATTAGATCAGTTTTTTCCTTATGTATCCAAAAAAGAATTAGATCAGTTTCTTTTTCAAAAGGTATTAGACAATGTTGAGAATTTGGGTATCAGAAGTGATTATTTATTTATCATTTATCAATTAGTTAAATTAATTAATTATTATTAATTTATAAGTAATTTTTTTACAATATTATTGTTATTAATGAGCCGAACTTTTTTGTTTAAATAATAAACGAGTCAAACTCAAATTTAGGCCATGAGCTTGTGATTCGACTCGCGAATCTGTCTTATTTTTGTTAAAATATAAAAGCAAGACTTATTTTTAAATAAAACAAATTTAGGTGAGCCCCATATTTTGAAACAAAATAAGCAAATGTTTCTTATATTATATTCTCTAAACATTTTTCAACTTAAATTAAGTTTTAATCTTATTCAATTAAATTCAAGGTATATATATATATACCAGATTCATCCTAGGGTATGCATCCACCCACCTTTAATATTTTGAAGTAAAAATAATGGCAGGTTCAACATAACAAGAGATAAAATCTTGAGTTGAAATATATACAAGTAAAAGGAGAAAGTGGCCAAAAGCTCTTTATTAGTTGGCTAAAAATTGCAAGTCATTAATTTTTTTACATTCCTTCTATCATCTACTCTCATTCGCCGTTGCCCGGACAATAACCTCTGGGGATAGGCATAACCCAAACTTCTTACCAATACCCGCCTACATCTTACCCACAAAGCACGTCTGTCATTCCAACCATCTCAACCCCAATCTCACCCATCTCGCAGTGCGAACCACACGTCTTTACCTTAATAATGTATCTTATTCTGGTTTATGCTTTAGAATTGTTAATGGGTTCGGTGGAGTCTATGCAAAACCCTTCATATACAGTTACTTGTCCATTTTTAATAAATGCATTCTTTCCATCGATTGTATATTAACGTTTTTTAATATATTAATGTAGTACTACCTCCGTTTTTTTTCATTTCTTTGCATTTCAAACAGCATGCTTAGGTTGAACTTTGATGTTGATAATTTAATGGGTTGAGTTAGGTGAATTAAAAGATTATTTATATAAAACTAAACTACAGTAATCATACTTTATAACTAACCTAAACATACTTTAATCTACCTAACCCAACCCATCAAACTATCAACACCAAAGTTCAACTTAAGCATGCTGTTTGAAATGTAAAGAAATGAAAAAAACGAAGGTAGTATGTTATAACAATATAAATACCTACCCAAAAATTAATTATTTGTTGGTCATTCTAAGTTTCAAGATTCTTTATTTTTATATATATATTCCTTTTTTTAAGATTACTTTACAAAAGGTATATAGGATTTTTCATCTTTATATATTTATCAAATTTTTTTTAATAAAAATTTTTATATAAATCAAACACCTAATAAAAAATATTTTTTTAAATAAATAAAATGGAATAAACATAACTTATAAAAAAAATTAAAAATACTATACATAAAATAAAAATTAAAGTAATATAAAAATTAATAAACAAGTATCCACGTAATTAAAAAAGTAATTAAATTAGATAGTTGAAAATTCTTTACATTATTTTTCCAATTTGTATGTTGTTTTGTACAGAATATCGTCAGTTAGATGACTTATGGATAATAATATCAGAATATGTGAACCCCATTGCTTTTATATTAATTTCTTTCCACCAACCAACCAACAATTGGACCTTATCTATGAACTGTATGTTTCACGTGATGTCTTCCTAGCATTATAAAATTGTAAGGAATTTATTCAGAAATTAAAATGAAGAATAACTCATCAAATTATTAGGGTAAAGACGTGTTGTTCAAACTATATGCTAGTATTCTGATTAACCTACCACTGGCAGCAAATCGTTTTTGCTCCCGCTGCTGAATTGGGAAAACACAAACAGTGGCAAATCGTTTGCTGAATCGGGAAAGCACAAACTATATGCTAGTATTCTGATTAAGGTAAATTGATGTTATACTTTTGTTTGATTCATTGTTTCACTGGTTTTTTTTTTTTTTTTCGTTAATGGATTGACCTCAATGTATATACATAATTTGCAGCTTGATTTGAGGAAAAAGATCCACCGTGTCAGGCGGTTTCGAATTACTGTTCAATTGTCGGACCAACAGAAGTGTAATTCTCGTTCTGAAAGGTAATTTTGAATACTGAAAATCTTTATTCTTTTATTTTAGGCATTGTTAGGTTTTTGAATTATCTAATTCGAACAATTTGATGCATCTTTGCTTGTATGTATTTTGAAATATTTTACAATTTGTTTTTAGTGATGCTTGTGTTTTGTCATATTAATTTAATGCGGAAACGATTCTGCCTTTTTTTTTTCCTTCCAATTTTCTATTTTATTTAAGCTTCCTTTATAATTTGAATAATATAACATAATATTTTAAAATTTAAAAATATGACACATTAGTCCCATAAGTTATACTGTAGTTGAAGACCTTTAATTAATTCTAGATGTGTATTTTAAAACAGTGTTTCATGTAGATCTATACACTTTCTATTACCTGAACCATGTTAACTCCAATCCAATCCACTATGTATTTTAAAACAATCTTTCATGTGGATCTAGACACTTTCTATTGCTTGTGCCATGTTAGAACTGAAGATTCTTTTCTTTCATATTGTTATACAAAGTAAATAAAATAAAATCCCTTGCCCAATTCTACACACTCATCTCCTTGCCCTTATAAAGATAATTCCCGTTCTAAGGCAGCAGCTACTTCGAAACTTATATAAAAGTTGGGTCTCATTTACAATGAGCATCATGAAGAAATGATTTGATTTTATAACTATACAAATTTAATTTTTTTAGTTTTTATATTATTTTTTACATCTAAAATTTATTAATTTGCATTGCCTGAGAGAGGAGTTCGAATTCTAATTTAATCAAAAAAAATTTAATTTACCAAAAAAATTTAAATTTATTAATTTTTAAATATAATTACTTTTTTTAAAAAATTTTATTGTATCATCAAAATTTTTGTAATATGAAAATTTAAATATTAAAATAATTAATTTTAATATTAATATATTTTAAATTTATAAATAATTAATTTTTTAATAAATTGTAAATTATTTCTACATTTAGAAGTATTATGTTGTATTATTTGATTTAATTTTACCATTCAATATATTATTAAAAGATATATTATTAAAGTTTAAAGATTTTATAAAAAAAATTAGAAATAAAAAATAGGAAAAAAAAAAGGAGACAATCAAAAGTAAAGAATTTTTTTTTTTTATTATTTTTCAACATAAAATCCCTTCTCACCATAATGATAAATTTATATAATTTGGACCAATAATTGAGGCATTTTAATTTAAGCAATAATATTTGTCCAAAAAAAAAATTAAGCAATAATATAATTCTATTTAAACATCAGGCTATTATTTCTAATGTTGCATTATATTCCTTCTCCCTTTATTGAGCTTAGCCACTTCCTAACCTTTACCTTACCATCAGGCCTTTAACTTGAACAAGCAATGGCAGACGCCGCACTGTCGGCAATTGTACGACGCCTCATTCCATTGCTGGCTTCCCCGGTCCTCAAAGAAGCCAAGCTGTGGTGGGGTGTCAAAGATGAGCTCCATGATCTCAAGAACACAGTTGAAGCTATTCAAGCTGTGCTTCTTGATGCCGAGGAGCAGTACTCCAAGAATCATCAAGTCCAATTCTGGGTTGATTCACTCAAACCAGTACTTTACGATGCAGAAGACTTGTTGGATGATTTGTCCACAAGGGAATTGCAAAAGAAGGTAATGCTGGTTGACTATCAGGAAAGAGAAACCCATTGTTGTCTGCCTGAAATAGTCATTGGTTCATCAGATTCTTCTTTGCCTGAAATAGTCATTAACATCCGTTTGTTCTTTTCGGACTCAAACCAATTACTTTTTATTGTTAAAATGGCTCATCAGATTAAGGATATTAGAAGCAATTTAGGTAAGATTGTTGAAAATAGGAAGTTGTTCTTAGTTCCTGGGCGTTATGAGGAAAGGGAGATGATGGTTGACTATCAGAAAACAGAAACCCATTCTTCTTTGCCTGAAACAGTCGTTGGTAGAGGAGGTGATAAGGAGGCCATTATAAAATTTCTTTTGTCTTCCCACAGTGATGAAAATGTACCTATTATTTCTGTCGTCGGTCTAGGAGGGTTAGGAAAGACAACACTAGCACAATTAGTTGTCAACGATCAGAAAGTGAAGTCACATTTTGAGCTGCAGATGTGGGTTTCCATTACAAATGATTTTAACATTAAAGTAATAGTTGAAAAGATTCTAGAATCCGTTGATGGTGTGAAACCAGGAGGAAATTGTGGATTGGATGCCTTGAAATATCGTCTCCATGAAAAAATTAATGGCCAAAGATATTTGCTTGTGTTGGATGATGTTTGGAATGAGGACTATGAAAAATGGTTTCGCTTCAGAGATCTATTGATTGGAGGGAGAAGTGGAAGCAGAATAATAGTGACCACACGTCTTAAAAATGTCGCTGAGGGGATTAGATCAAAGTGTGTGTATGAATTGCCAGGTCTAAGTCGTGTAGACTCATGGTCTTTGTTCAAAAGAATGGCCTTCAAACAAGGGGAGGTGGAGAGTCAGGAGCATGAGCAACTTGGAAAGGAGATTGTTGCAATGTGTGGTGGAGTTCCTTTAGCTTTAAGGGCAATAGGTAGGGTATTGTATTTGAAAAAAACAATATCTGAGTGGAAATCCTTCAAAGATGGAGAACTTGCAAACGTAGTTAAGAAAGCTGGCAGTATATTACCAACTTTGATGTTAAGTTATAACCATCTTCCCTCACATTTAAAATGTTGCTTTGCCAATTGTAGTTTATGCCCAAAAGGCTCAAAAATTCCTGTGATAAGGTTGGTGGATCAATGGGTAGCACAAGGGTATGTTAGAGTCTTAGGTTCGCATCAGAATCTTGAAGATGTAGGTTTACAATATTTTAAGGATCTTCATTGGAGGTCTTTCTTTCAAGAAGTAGAAGAAGATCCATTGGGTAATATCACATTTTGTAAAATGCATGATTTGATGTGTGATCTTGCTAAGGAAGTAGCTAGAAATGAGATTTGTTTATTAAGTTCAAATGCAGATTGTGTTAATGTGAATGAAAGAACTCTGCATCTATCCCTTAATTCAGGTATTCGAACATGGAAGCAATTGGAGCGAGTCTTACATGATTCGAGGAAGTTGCGGACATTTGTTTTATTGAATGGCTCAATGAATAATGAAATTAAAGAAGCACAATTTGAAATAATTTTTTCTAGTTTAAGAAGTTTAAGGGTGTTGGATTTGTGTGATTTTGCAATCGAGAGAGTTCCGCCTTCAATTGCTATGTTGAAGCGCTTAAGGTATCTGAATGTTAGTGGAAATGAAGCCATTGAGTACCTTCCAAATTCCATAACTGAACTCCAAAATCTACAAACTTTGAGTCTATCATATTGTAGAAGACTGAAGCAGCTGCCGAAAAATATGAAAAAGTTGATACACCTCAGGCATCTTTACAACGACGGATGTGATAGTTTGACTCATATGCCACGTGGGCATGGTCAACTAACTTCCCTTCAAACGTGGGAAAAGTTTGTGGTGTCAAAAGATAAAAATCGATTAATGGGTCTAAAGTAAGACATACACACAAGTAGTTCCTTACTTACCTCGGGAAATCGATTTTCAAGTTCTAACAA
>CATIWJ010397887.1:0-17592 GCA_949640765.1 Croton laevigatus
GATACTTTGAATCAAAATCTTTCCAGTTCTGAGCATCAACAGGATGTCTTAGATAACCATTTTTAGGGCGTTCATTGGCATGCCATGTCATACATCCAGCAAGTTTTTGACACATAAACAAACGTTGTAATCTAGGTTTTAGTGGAAAGTATCTCAAAACCTTAGCTGGAATTTGACTAACTGATTGTCACGAATCATGTGCCTCGTTACTCCTTTGCTGAATTCCATTCAACTTCTACCTAGAAGATCCACAAGACTTACATGAAGTTACTGCAACATTGTCACCCCAGAATAACATGCAATTATTAGGACATGCATGTATTTTTTCATATTCAAGTCCTAAATCCTTCACTATTCTCTTTGTAGCGTTAAATGATTTTGGAATTTTTGCTTCCGGAAAGGCTTCCCGAAGTAACTCCAACAAATCTGTGAATGCTGCATTACTAATTCTATGTTGGCATTTTAAAAGGAATGAACGAATGGTGAAAGAAAGTTTTGTAAAGGTTTGACAACCTGGATATAACTCTTGTTTGCCTTCCTATACCAACCTAAAGAATTTTTTAGCCTTTTCATTCAAACCATCCCTTATACCTTCATAACCTTGAAACCCATCAGCTACATCCCTAAAAGTGTCATGCAACAATCTGTCTATGTCATCATTTATAAAATTTTGATCAACATCAGTATAATGATCAACCTCCATTCTAGTAGAAAATTTCTCCCCATGAAGATATCACTCATCATATCCTAATGCAAATCCGATAGAAATTATATGATCATACACCACATTGTGACAATACCAATATCGAAAATGACATTTCTTACATGGACAACAAATTTCATTCCCTCGGGTAGCTTTAGAAAATGCCATATCCAAAAATTTAACAACCCCATTCATATAATCAGTGTGCCATCTAGGAAGATTCATCCAACTTTTATCTCCCTCATCCATAACTAACCTATTAATTCAAAATAAAACAAACATATTTACATAAGTATAAAAAATTAAAAATTAAACTAAACTGAATAAAATTACTGTAAATTTAAATACATTAGCATAAGATTGGAAATAGTTGAATCTAAAATATGTGTTGGTAATATAAGCTATGAAACACAATAATGTAAAATGATAAGATATGAGATACATATGATAAAGCAACCTAAATTCAGCTTCCCCAAATCAAAAGGAAATAATCAGAACCTCTTGAAATTTTAGATTTCTTTTTTTTTTTTTTCTTCTATTACTTTCTATTACTTAACCACTTTCAACTACCTTAAGTTAAAAGACAAAAACCAAACTAGATTAGGGTCATCTACAACAACAAAAGTTTTTTAAAACTATATTAATTTGAACTAGATTCATTCGCCAATTACCCAAAATGCAATGTAAAAGTGGTCATATCAATATTTTTTTATCTAATAAAAAACCTAAGAAAATGCTTAAACAACAGTTCACTCTCATTTTATAAGATATGCAGGAATTCACATGAAAATATATATTTAGGGTACTCATTTTGTAGTTACTGTTGAGAAATACAATTTTGAAAAAAAAAAGTGAAAAAAAAAATTATAAAGGAAAAGATTTAAAATGGAATGTTGATCAAATGAAACATTTAATACTTATAAGTACTATAACAAGTTCTGCAAATAGATGCATTATAACTTTTCACAAAACCACAGATTTTCTTATCGGATTCAAGTATTTTGAACCCAGAGAACATGCGAAACCTGTCCAAGAAATGATTTGAAGGATCTAAATCTAAAGAACATATGGAGTTAATCATAAAATAAGTATCCATATTGACTAAATTAAACACATTAACACTATAAGCTAATCAAACTTTTGTCCTATGATAAAAAAAACATAGATTTAAGGATTACTGAAAAAGACTAGAATCAAGAAAAAGACTGGAGGTTATGACAGGGAAAATGGAAATAAAACTGTAGAAGAAAACCATGCAGAGCTTATCGCTTATTGCCTCCTTTTCCTAGCTAATCCAGATTTACTAAAGAGATTTGAACTTAATGCTCCTCTGAACAAGTACTCATTCGAATGGGGCATATAAGAATGAAATCTATATTTTTTACAATCAAATAATAAAGGGAAGTTGGCAGAGGAGAACAAAGTTCCAAACAAATAAAGAAACACATTATTTCATGTCAGAACATAAATTATCTGTTGTTCTCTACAAATATTTACATCTTTCTAGGGCTAATATATATAGCATATGCAGTATTGAATAAAAATCAAAGTAAAGTACTTACCAAGATCAAGATAAACACCAACAGGTACTGTATAAAGAATATAGATTCGCCAAGAATAGAGTATAACAGTTGAAACTTGAACTTGAAATGGTCGATTGAGCGATTAACCCCCAAGATGAGATTTCTCACTTGAAACCCCCAAAACCACCCAAACTTGGATCTAGCGCCTTCAAACCATGCCCTTATTGGGCAACCCAAAAAAACCCAAGAATTTTGAGATAAATTATGATTACAGTAGCAAGACCAAGAAAGGCAATGCCTAAAAAAGGAAAAAAACAACCGAATTGCTCTTGCGCTGATGATAATTAACGGGTTTTTGGGGATCGTATCTAGAAAGTAAAACCAAGTAAAAGTTTGCAATAGTAGCAACTAAAGAAACAGAATTGAAGAAAGAAAAATTGAAAAGAATTAATAAGGAATTAGAAGACAGCGAGAGAGGGACTGAGATTAATTATAAGAGAGGGAGAAAAAGAGTCTGATAAAAGAAGGGGAAAAAACCTAAAATAAGAAGGATATGCACAGATTTAAGAATTTTGGCGCCGAATATTTCGTGTGTGACAATTTAGTAGAGGTAACAGTAAAATTTACCGTTGCTTATTTACCTTAATCTAATGGTTTTTTTATTTTCGTAGCTTTTTCATGTCTTAACGCAACAACACTTTACAAACCGTTATTTATTCTTATGACTTAATGCAACAAAAAAAAAACATTTGCTCAAAACTGTTGCTTTTTTTAGGGTCAAATGCAACGATAAAAAACGGTTGCATATACAGGTCAAATGCAACAGTTTTACAAACCGTTGCCACATGACCAAATATGGTGTAGTGACACATTTTATAGTTTCAAATTAAGGAAATAGCATAAAATATGTTTAGCATAACAAATAGCACAAATATTTTAAAAATTTCAAAATTGTCCAACCTCAAACACGCTCCACCTTCCTTTTTAACGCGTTGCCAATTTTTGCTACTCCTTTCCAGCTAACTACCAAAAACAAAAATCATTTGAAAATCATATGATGTAAAAGTCTGACGAAAATCATATGGGAACTAAGTATGATGACAGGTTGGTTTGAACAAAAATTAGATCTTGAAAAGCTTTTTTTTACGCTTCTGCTTTAAATCGATAGTGACTCAACTCGAATCACAACAAAGAACAATGTTTCTTCCGCCATCTATGGCCTCCAGGAGCCAATATGTCACACCTTTACCCTTATGTAAGGTGTAACATGCTCTCGTAATATGGCTAACAAATATCATCTCTTCTTCAATAATTGTATCCGCTTAACATATTACCAGGAATTACATACATTTAAAACTAAAACTCTTTCGTGATATGAAAATGGTTAAGTAAAATATAACTTTTGAAAACTGCGATTAAAATTTATTTTTTGAAAAAAAAAATAATCGTAAATCAGTGTTAAAAATTTTTCCCCATTACTTAGATTTATGCTAACATCTATTGACATTTGATTCATCTCTTATCAAAATCCTATTCAGGGTAGGTGCAGAAAGGAGGAGAAAACATAATTTGCAAGGAATAGAATATGAGTATGTGTTATAATATTTTAATAATTATTATTAAATCGATAATATGCTTTAAATTGATAGTGACTCAACTCGAATCGCAACAAAGAACAGTGTTTCTTCCGCCATCTATGGCCTCCAGGAGACAATATGTCACACCTTTACCCTTATGTAAGGTGTAACACGCTCTCGTAATATGGCCAACAAATATCATCTCTTCTTCAACAATTGTATCCGCTTAACATATTACCAGGAATTACGTACAATTTAAAACTAAAACTCTTTTGTAATATGAAAATGGTTGAGTAAAATATAACTTTTGAAAACTGCAATTAAAATTTATTTTTTGAAACCAAAAATAATCGTAAATCAGTGTTAAAAATTTTTCCACATTACTTAGACCAATGCTAACATCTATTGACATTTGATTCATCTCTTATAAAAATCCTATTCAGGGTAGGTGCAGAAAGAAGGATAAAACATAATTTGCAAGGGATAGAATATGAGTATATGTTATAATATTTTAATAATTATTATGACCCATATAATTAAGTATTAGGACTCTATATAAGATAATATAAGATGATGGTTATTGAGTATTAAAAAAAATAGAGTTCTTACGGGCTAATTCCTTACCTCTCTCTTCATAAAGACAGTTATTTTAAAGTACAGTTTTTTTTTGGATAAAATAACACGTACAAAAAAAAATTGTCATAATTTTTTATGCTACTATTCTTCTTCTTCACCATCAAAGAAAAAAAAAAGAAAAGATAAAGATGTAAAGAAAATCTATAAGGAATCATTAAAGCATACGAATCAAGATATTTATATTCTTCTCTAATTGATAGCTCATGTATTGAATCAAATGTGTTATTAAAAATCTTGATGTTATAATCGAACTCGTGGATTTTATTTTGATTATAGTCTTTCAAATGATATTAGAGCATGGTTATAATATTTTGATTCACCGTTAAAAGTAATTATGAATTTATTATTATTAATAACAGTTTGTATGATATATTCTCTTTTTAATACTTTCGCTGAATATTTATTTTTATTATGGATAAAGAGTCAAATTAGTGGTTTGGCTATTAACAATGATAATGCATTCTGGAAATATAGTCTTACAATTGTTATCATGATGATTTGAATTAAGAACATATGTATGTTTCCTATTTATGGCTATGGTCATTCATAAGTTTATTCTTTTAAATTTATATTATTTTATTATGTTCCACATAAAAAACCAATAAACCTCTATGATCATTTGAATTGTTGATTTCATGATTATTTATCCTATCGTTAAGGCCATAACAATTACTGGATATATCAATAACATAATTATTCAGATCAATTTTATTTGACTAAATTCATGAATGAATGGCTATTAATCTATCAATCTTATTTACTAAATTGTATATTTATATTAATGAAAGCTTGTTAGTCACCAAAGTGGCCTAGATTGAAGGTTTTAAATATTTAAATTTCAATTATTCATATTATATGATGCTATTACATAAAATTGATTTGAACAATTGAGTTTATTATGTGTAATACTAGAAGGTCACCCCATGGTGGACCATTGCTTAATGACAATTAAAGGGATTAATCTACATATTCAGTGAATGTGATTGTTATCCAAAGATAACATATATATTGACTTGAGTATGTTTAATTATCTGTTATATATATATTTTTACATTAGCACCTTTATTGCTTAAATCATATATTTAAGTATTACCCAAAGGTAAATTTAAATATATGATTAAATTTTAGTATTGGATTAAGTCCATTAAAGTTTACTTAAAGCATTAATGTGTGAGTATGTGTAATGTTTGCAGTTCCAACTAATTTGTTTGCCTTAGGCAATGGTCCACGTAAGTTTACGGGCAGAGCTATTATTATTGAGTAGAACAAGTCAATTTCCATTTAGGTGTTATGGATTTAGACTTGGCTATAGTAACAGATGAAATGCCCCCAGCCATTACTGAGACCAGTACTGAAGCTAACAAGTCCTTTCGTGAGGCTTGGGAGTGGACTAATAGGTTGAGTTTACACTTGTTAAGGATTACCATGGGTGAAAATATTAAGCCATATGTGCCCAAGACAGATAATGCAAGAGAATTTATGACAATTAAGGAGTACTCCCAATCAGACGTTGCTGATAAGTTTATTGTTAGGAATCTCATAAGTGAGCTGACGACCAACAAATTTAATTGGTCACAGCTTATTCATGATCATGTAACAGACATGAAAAATCTAGTAGCAAAGTTGAAATCGATAGGTATGGATGTGAGTAAGACCTTTCTTGTACAATTTATCTTCAACTCACTTCCTCCTGAGTTTGGTTAGTTTTAGGTGAATTATAACACTCTTAAAGAAAAAATGGAATCTTCAAGAAATTAAGGCCATGTTGATTTAGAATGAAGAAAGGTTGAAGAAAGTGAAAGATCATTATGTTTATCTCACGGTTCATGATGGAGCTAGTAACAGTAAGACTAAACGTGGAACGAAGAATAAAAGAAATGGTCCAGCTCTAATAAAGGTTACTGAAGATTATAGCAGTAAGGAGATTAAATGTCACTTTTGCAAGAAGATTAGACACTTCAAGAAAGACTTCCTTAAAAGAAAGGCTTGGTTCGAAAAGAAAGATATACATTATGTTTCTGTATGCGTTACATCAAATCTTATTAAAGTACCTAATTATACTTGATAGCTAGATTCTGGTGTAACTACTTATGTTTCACATGTTGTATAAGGGTTTGTTTCGATCTAGCCTATAAATAAGAATGATCAATTCTTGTTTATGGGGAACCGAATAAAGGCACAAATAGAAGGAATTGAGACTTAATGACTGATCTTGGACATTTGATGTCATTTGGATCTTAAAAAATTTCTTTGTATTCCTGAACGTGTTTAAAATTTAGTTTTTTGTTAGAAAGTAGGACAAAGTTAGATTTAACTTTAAGATTGCTTAAAACCCAGCTATGAGAAGTGATGAGCTCTTTAAATTGATACTCACTAATATTTGCAGTCCCTTTAATTTTCCATCTTGGGGAGGCGAAATATATTTTATCACTTTTACTAATAATTTCTCATGCTATTCTTATTTATATTTATTGTCACAGTCTAAAAATTAGTTCACGGACTAAAATGTAATTTATCAGTAATTTTAGGATTTAGTGAAAATTTTTATAATAATAAGTTAATTAGTAAATTTAAATGTCCTATTAATACTCAGGATGTTGAAACGGACGTTTTAAATATAATCTTACAATTTCCGACTCCGAGGGTATTTTGGTCATTTTGACCATCGAAAAATTTTAGGAGCGGAATTGGGTTTTAAAAATATCAAATTTGAAATCTGGACTTCGAGACGAACAATTTGAGTATAAATTTTGTAGGGTTTTGTTACAGATGTAATTTTCGATTTTTATTGACACTGATAAAATACGGTGAAACTGTAAATCAAATTTCAACTCAGGAAACCTATGTAAATTTATGAAATAGTAAAGGGTAATCTAGTCATTTTAGTTAAAACATATTTTTAATAATTTAATTATAATAAATAAATAAATAAAATAAAATAAATAATAATAACAAATCAAATTTGTCGGATTGCATGATAATTATATTTTAAAAAAAATGAATGAACATAAAGAGGAAGAAACGAGGAGACATGATTTGATTTAATATTTGGATTGTTTTGATAATTGAGAGAAAAAAAAAAGAGATTAAGTGATATGAGTTGATATGTAGGAAGATAATGAAGTGAGGGAGAGAGAGAGGAGATGGGAACTGATTAAGAAGCAGAAACAGAGAGGAAAAATGAGAGAAAACCAACGAGAGAGAGAGTTTAATAGTTTTTACTATCCTTCCTCAAATTCAGAAACCAAAATCATCTTCAGGAAGGTAATGATCCAGTGAACAAATCTGGACGTGAAAAAAGGTTGAAAAGGGCGCCGGAAACTCTGTTTCAGACTGGTCAAATTATAACTTCAAAGTCAACAGAAATTCCACTCGTGATATTTTCTTCTCCGATAAACTTCCGTCCAGTTTGAGGTAACGAACAGGTCGGCTGTAACCTAAGGATTCGATCGGTATACTCCTCGCCGAGAAACACAGTCGGAATGCTTAATGGGCCGATCGGATCTAGCAAACGGGTTTTAAGATCCGTTTAACAGAGAAACCGGTAAAGAAGACGAGGTTTGATTCAAAGTTTCGGTTCGATTCCGGACGGGTTGATTCAAATCTCGGTCGGGTTAGAAACAAAACGCGGTAAACACCCGCGTTTTAAACAAAACGCTCGTGTTTTGAGAGAAACGACAGTCTGAACCTCGCTGGTCTTGAAAATATCAGAAAAGTCCTTCCGCGTTATTTCCAATCGTTGCTCATATTTCCAGTTAATCATACTTAAGCCCCAGATTTCCGAAACTTCTTTTCAATTGAGTCCTTATACCTTGGTAATTGACCCTAAACTTCATTTAACTCTTCACTTAGGTCCAACAGTATAATTAAATTATAAAATTGAGTTTATTTTGTTAATTAATTATTTTAGGGACTTAAATAAATTATAAAAACACTAAAATTGACTATAAAATATGGTGAAAAATATTAAATGGGTTTAATTTTGATATAAAAATATTTAGAGTTTAAATATTTGGAATTTATTTAATAAATGGACTTATTACTAAAGTTAAAATTAATAAATTAGTTAATAGAATTATATTTTGGTTAAATGAATATAGTGTTAACTTATAATTAATAATTTTGACAAAGGAATTGTTAGTTGGACTTTTAATTAAGGAAAGATAAATTAAAGATCCAATTATTTAATAATTGGACAATTAAATTTTATAGAAAACCAAATAAAATTTATTATATGACACAATTGGATTATTTAATGGACAATTATTGGACAATTACCCATGACCGTAATTTATGGACAGTGACTAGGACAAAGGACAGTCCGGGAAAATTAAGGAATAGAAACCTAAACGCAAGAAGACCGAAGTTTGATACTTTAACTATGGACAAATTTTTAAACTTTATTCTTGCATGGTTTTTCAATATATTTGTATTATTGATTTTTGAAATTATTGTTGATTTAATTTGTGAAAATTATGATTTATGAATTGTCAAGATTTTTATTATGTTAAATGGATGGTAATTCATAAATGAGTATTTTTAATGGGTGAATTCCGACACAAGTAATATGTAAACAAAATTTAATAAGTTTATAAGTATTTATTATGTGTCAATAAAACGGTTAGTATTTTAGGATAAATAAAATTAAATAAAAGTAAGTAGACATAGGTAAATAAGAAGATATAAATATATAAGAAAATAAAAGTATGCATATAGGTAAAAATAAGTAAATAAGGGTAGATAAAAATAAATGTAAATAATCAAAAGGAGGAAGACATGAGGAAATAAAGTATATATATTGGTAAATATAAATAAATAAATTAGTTTAAGGGGTTTTTAAATAAATTTTAATAAGTCACCACCTAAATTATTTTTAATGAGAAAATAATATGCTTGATAAAAGAGTTTATATTAAATACCATGATATTAATATGGGTTAAAAATAATTCAACGAAAGGTATTTAAAATAATGAAAAAGAATAAACTTTGAATTTGATATTTAAGATGAATAATAGGTTTATGAATAACATGAAATATTATTTGATAAATATTGATTGAAGATTTAAAAATATTTTCTATACAAATTTACTGAGATCGTTAAAATAATGATTTTGAAATAAATATGATTTTGGAATAATTAATAATGTTGAGTTTTATGATGAAAAAAATTATGATTTTGGATTAAATATAAATGATGGAACGTGTTGATTTGGAATAATTGTGATGTGGAATTTTTGTGATGAAAATTATTGATTTTGGGAAAATTGAAAATTATGAGAAAGATATTTTAAGCTCTACTAGGATTTAGTTGAACTGAATCAAGGTAGGGTTGATCGATCATTCCTGGTGATTTAGTTATGGCCATTGATTATTACGGCGACGGCCGTTGAGATTGATTTGCAGTGACGACCGATATTTATGCCTTCAGGTGTTAAAGCCTTCGGTTGTTTAATTAATGCCTTAGGGTGATTTATTCATGCCTTCGGGTAATTTAATGAATTAACGTAGGTTTGTCTAAATATCAGGTAGAACTAATCAAGTAAACTTTTTATTAACGCAATTTTATTTATTTTCTTTAAGAGCAAATTTTATTTAATGATTTTTTTATTAATTATTATTTAATATTTAAATTATGTTTTTAATATATGCATGTGCATTTAAATTGTTTTTATTTATCATAGGTAAAGTATCCACTGAGCGTAATCGCTCAGCAAGTTTGGTTAATTCTGAACTTCTAGATCTCCGAAAGATATGAAAGAAACAAGAACTGACAAATAGCATGTGGACCCGAAGAACTTAGATTGGCATATACTGTGAAGTTGAAGTCAGTACAAGACAAGTTAGAATAGAAGAAGAAAAAAAAATTGTGCCCATATATTTTTGTAATGAATATGATCTGTATACCATGTAATATGTAATGTGACACCTTTTGGTTCGGCTGGAAATAGTCAGATTAAGGGGTGTTACATTTACTACATGAAAAGTCTCAATCAAAGAACATCCTAAAGGTATTCATTAATGAGGTGGAAAGGCAATTAAATAGAGAAGTGAAAGTTGTAAGATTCGATAGAGGTGGTGAATATTATGAAAAATTCAATGAAAGTGGACAATGTTCAGTCCTTTTGCAAAGTTCCTTGAAAGTCGAGGCATTTGTGCATAGTATATAATGCCCAATACACCTCAACAAAATGGTGTAGTAGAAAGGCAGAATCGTACTCTTATGGACATGGTTAGAAGTATGCCAAGCCATAGTACTGTACTATCTTTGTGGATGCATGCATTAAAGACATCTATATATCTGCTTAACAGGGTTCCTAATAAGGCAATTCCTAAGACTCCTTATGAATTATGCACAGGAAGAAAACCCAGTTTGAAGAATCTTTATGTTTGGGGTTGCCTAGCAGAAGTTAGGATATAATCCACATGAAAAAAAACTTGATGCAAGAACCATTAGCGGTTATTTCACTGGCTATCTTGGAAAAAAAAAAAGGTACAGATTTTATTATCCTAATCATAATACAAGGATAATTGAATCTAGTAATGCTCAATTTATTGAGAACGGTAATTTTAGTGGGAGTGGAGAACTACGAAATTTAGAAAATTAAGAAAGTTTAATAGACACTTTTATATCTAATGTTTAACCACATGTTGTTGTTCCTATTATTATATCACGATTAAATAACACATTAATGAACATGTTGATGAACCGAATAACAATGTTCAAGTCACAAATAAGCAAGTGGTACTACAAGAAGTAGCATTACAAAGATCTAAAAGGCAAAGAAGATTAGCTACTTTGAATGATTATGTGGTTTACTCACTTGAACATGAATATGACTTAAGCATTGATGAAGATCCAGTCTCATTCAAATAAGCCATAGAATGTAACAATTATGAAAAGTGGCTCAATGCTATGAATGACGAGTTAAAATCAATAAATGACAATAAATTCTGGGAACTAGTCGAGTTGCCTGAAGATTCAAGACAAGTTGGTTGTAAATGAGTTTTTAAGACCAAACAAGACTCAAAAGGCAACATCATATGATATAAAGCTAAACTTGTTGCTAAGGGTTATACTTATTCAGAATGGAAAAGTGCTCCGCAAGGATAGTTCCAATTCAGAAAGGGGACAAGTTTAGTCAAATGCAATATCCTAAAAATGATTTGGAACGAAAGGAAATGAAAAATATTCCATATGCTTATGTGGTTTGGAGTTTGATGTGTGCCTAAACATGCACTCAGCCAAATATCAGTTTTGCTATTGGAATTTTAGGCTGATATCAAAGTAATCATGGGATGGACCACTGGAAACTGCAAAGAAAGTTCTTCGGTATTTACAAGTCATCAAAGATTACATGCTCATATATATTGAAAATCAAGTGACCTTGAAGTAATAGGTTACTCAGATTCAAACTGTGCTGGATGTATAAATTCAAGGAAATTTACTTTTGGTTACATGTTCCTATTGGATGGAGGAGCAGTTTCATGGAAAAGTGGAAAACAGTCAATCATTGCTACTTCAACTATGGAGGCTGAATTTGTAGCTTGTTTGAGGCTACTATTCATGGATTATGATTGTGAAATTTTATTTCGGATCTCAATATTGTCGATAGTATAGCGAGACCATTGAGAATTTATTGTGATAATTATGCAGCTGTTTTCTTCTCTAAAAATGACAAATATTCAAAAAGAGCGAAATATATGAATTTGAAATATTGATCAATTAAAAAAGAAGTGCAAAAATAAAAAGTGTCAGTTGAGTATATATCGATACCGCGCTTATGATAGCAAATCCGCTAACTAAGGGTTTACCGCCCAAAACATTTATTGGCCATGTTGAGAGAATGGGCATAATGGACAAGTCCTTGTTAGTATGATGTTATGGACATGTATATATACATATTATAGTCTTACTTATATAAAAGTGATACTTACGAATTTGATTAAAGTTATGTTTTTGCTTATTTGTTTGTTATCTCATATTATGTTGTATGCATATTTGTTTTCGTCAGATAACATGTTATATTCCTTGAAAAGAGGAAATATAAATTGAGTTAATTTTGTGATACATGGAAGAAATCATGTCGTCAAATTAATCAGTGATCGTCATGATCCAATTAATTTAATTTGTTAAGGATAATTATTTAGAAGATTCAATAAATAGTGCACACATAACATTATTGAATTTTCAAGTCGTGATATGAGTCAAGTGGGAGATTGTTATAATATTTTAATAATTATTATGGCTCACGTAATTAAGTATTAGGACTTTATATAAGATAACAGAAGATGATGGCTATTAAGTATTAAAAGAAATAAAGTTCTTGTGAGTTTAAAATTTTTTATCTCTCTTTTTATAAAAGACAGTTATTTTAATTGTAGTTTTTTTTTAGCAGTTATTTTATTAAATAAAATAACACGTACAGAAAAGAAAAACTGTCATAATTTTTTATGGTATTCTTCTTTTTCCCCATCAAAGAAAAAACAAGAAAAAGAAAAAATAGTGAGGTAAAGAAAATCCATAAAGAATTATTAAAGCATATGGATCAAGATATTTATATTCTTCTCTAATTGATATATATCTCATGTGTTGAATTAAATGTGTTATTAAAGATCTTGTTACTATAATCAAACTCATGGATTTTATTTTGATTATAGTGTTTTAGTATATATTATCACTTTTTGTCTTGGAAAATTAAGAATTAAAGGAAAGGAAATTTGGGCAAACGCTCTTATTCTTCTTTGGAAATTTGAACAAAAAATGAGGAAAACGATACAGTTAAAATATAATAATTCTTTATCTTTATTTAAAATCATAAATGTGAATGTAATCGGAAATACTACCTCTGTCTTTTTGAATTATTTACACCCTAAAAATATAAATACCAAGAAATCACCAATACCAATACATAAATAATAATAAACAATTATTAATCATTTACACCACTTATTTTTTCACCAATACCAATAAAGAAATAATAATAAACAATCACAAAACTTACTATAAATGAAAATGTAAACAACCAAAACAGACACCCAAAATAGGAAATGTAAAGATCTCCAAAAGATGGAGGTAATAATTTATCACAAGTTTATAGATATGTAATTCTTTTTCAATTTAAATCGTTACTGTCCCATTTAACTTATGAGAAAATGAGGGACTGATTTGTTATGATCTCAACGTGTTTGAACTTCACAAAATTGGAATGGTGTAGTAATTTTAAGTTGATTGCGATTACTATCACATCCTAAATATCATTTTGATCATTTTATTTCAGGTTGAACCATCAATCGGTTGAAGTTGGAATTACCAACATAGTGTTGCTGACTCCTGAGAAATCTCTTGTCGTTTCCAAATTCATTATTGTTTGGCTGTGAGTTTCTCTCCATTACTTTGCAATACTCTATAGCATGAATGTTTTATGTTGTTGCTTTATATTTATTTGGGAATTGGGATGTTGAAGTGCTTTAAGAACAAGGTTATTGCATCTACCGCAGTAAAAAATAAATAAATAAATAAAACATATAGAATTGAAAAGAAATAATTTTAAAAAAATGAAACCAAAATTAGGACTTTGTGGTGTGAATTAATTAAAAATAAAATAAAACCTATAGAATTGAAAAGAAATAGCATAGAAAGGGAACTAGGACTGAAATAGAGCAGCATCAACACGGAAGGAAGAAGAGAACGAGCTACGAGAGAGCCACCGAAAGTCGCCAATGGAAGTCTTCGCTGCCGGCCGGGCAAATCCTCCACTAAACTTCAAGCTGGCTACGCCACTACTTGTATATATGTTGTTCTTATTGAGAATGCCAGTAAAGAAACCATAGAAGCCCTCTATAATCAAGTAAAATGCTACAAATTATCATTATAATTTCATTTTGTGCAATTAATCTGTTATTGGAATTTTATTGACCGTGTTTGGTTGCCGAGAAAATTCAGATAATCAAATTTAGATTATTAGAATCTCAAATGTTAGGGGAAAGAATAGAACATATGTTATTGTTTTTTCTCGCCTGTCTATAAGAACACTATGTAACATGAAGTTTAGGTGCCAAGAATGAGAAAGTGTTGTTCTGAGTATTGGATTGATTTTTTTTTTTTTTCGATAGAAAAGATTTACTTTATTAATGGAGTTGAGAATAGTAGTAGCAAAACAATTATGCAGACATTAAAAAGGAAGAAGATAAGAAAAGAGCAGCATGAACTATTTTACACTACATAAGTTTGCTACAAAGTCCATTGTTCTTCCTACTCTTTTTGTTTGCGGGCACGGAATGCGTATTACAGTGGTGAACCTTTGATAGTTGATAACATGTTATGCTACTTGCCTTTTTTTTTTTTGGGAAAAAATAATGTTTTCTTGACTTTGTTTGGTTAATCAGTTTGTTAATGATTTTGGATTTGTCGAATATATAAGAAAATAAATTTATATTCCTAAGTTTATTAAGAAAATATGAGAAAATAAATTTATATACCTATTTTCGTTAAAAAATAAATTTATATACCTAAGTTTGTTAAGAAAATAAGAAGAAATAAATTTATATACTGGTAGCAGGTAGCTCGTAATGGAAGGAACAGTGACCAGTGATGGCGGCAGCTGGAAGGAAATAAATTTATTTTTCAACGACCAGTGGTATTGTCCACCGGCAACGGTGTTAAGGCAAAAGACACTTGAGGTTTTTAGGGAAATAAACTAAAATAAAATTATATACTAGCGACTGATTTAGAAAAAATAAAAATTAATAATAGTAGTAATAATTTAACTAAGAATATATTTGTAAAAGAGCTAAAAAAGTGATATTTATCTAATTAAAATATAAAAGTGTTATTTACTTAAACAAAACTCAAAATTGTGGCATCTATTAGAGCATCTCTAATGTTAATATGGATTGTAGCTGATCTGTTACATAAAATGGAATGTATGAATGGTTATGTGGCTAAACGTTTATTTATAGAAATCCATATTAAAAAAAATTCTCTCTAATGTAATATCTCCTATCATATATTTTCTCTTCTTTTTTGGAGGATCTACTAGACAATATCTGATGACATGTCAACTTGACTATGAAATAAATATTTGCATTGGAGATGATTTCTTTCTATTTTTTTAACGTGATATATGGATTAAAGCAATCTACTTTTACATTGAAAATGCTCTTATAATTTTCCTTATTTTCTTTTCTTACTAGATAAGGACTAGAGGTTGTGGATAGACTTGGAGGAGAAAAATTCTAAACACTTCTACTATTAACTTTTGTGAAAAAAAGAAAAAGAAAAAGGAGCAGTTAGAGAGGGTGAGGAAAAGAGATCAAAAGAGGTTTTGGGAAACCATTGTAAGGTTCCAATAACTAAATTATTGTAAAGAGATTAAGACTTTTTTTTGGAGGCTGAAGCATTATTAATTAAAGTCAGTAAATATATATATACAAGTCAATAACTGTAAATATAAGTCAATAAATTATATAAGGGTTAATATATGTAAATAAATAATTCAAATTTACATGTAAATACAAGTTAAAAAAGTATTTCAAGACACAACAATATCTTCCGGTGAAGATTAATGATATATTTTTTTTTAAATATGAGTTCATCTTCTACCTTAAATTTAAAGAACTGAATGAAATTTGCTGTCAATCACCGAAAAATTTAAATGATAATAGAAACACGCAAACTTTATGATATCAAAAAACTCTTGATTCGTAGATTAAAATATGGTTTTACTTCCACCTGACTCCACTATATTAGGTCAGAAAACACAAAAAACAGTTCGGTGACGGTGTAGAATGCTCGGTGTAACTTGGGCTTTCATTTGGTGGACTCAGATTGGTTGTTCGATCATTGAAAAGCCGTGAAAATGGCATTGAAGTCTCGAGTCTCGTTTTAACCCGAATCCGATTCAACTTATTTCTCCCATTTCTAGCCACCATTTAAGGTGGTTCAGGTGCCGGTGGAGCTCGCAGTTGCCTGAGTTGAAAATTAACAACGCCGGCTGACCATTTCCAAAGGTGTGGCGCTAGCTACGGCGGTCCTCTAGTTTCCAACGGTTCTATATTTTTGATTTTCAACTTTGCAATAATAATAATAAATTATTATTATTATTATTATTATTATTATAAAATAGTAAAAATATAAAAATGGAATAGTAAACTTATGTGTTATTTTTAAAAATAAAAAAAAATATGCTATTAGAAAATTTAAGTGTTATTTTTAAAAATAAAAATGAAAAATATGTTATCTGTTGTAATTTTCCATAAGTAAACTGTTGGATTAACGACCTTCCGACCTAGAAAAGTCAAGTTCACAACAATGGCAATAACAGATGAAGCTTCCTTGTATATAAGTTTATATTATGGGATCACAAACAAGTCCAAAAGTAGAATAATCTCCTCAAATAATTGTAATTATAGATGTACCATTTATCAAATGTTTTAGATAAGTCAAATGTTTTTCATTTTTTTCTGTATGTATCAAATTTATAAAATTATAATGAAAAGTGCTCTTCTATTTATAATTTTTTATTAGTAGGACCTTTATATGTATACTATTTTTTTTCCTATTATAAAATTCTAATTGAAAATATGATTGTATTGCGGTTTTTTAATTTTTACATGGAAGGTTCTATAGAATTAAATTTCTAACTTTAGTAAAAATTCAAAAATTTAGTAAAATTATATTAAAGTGTTATTAAAGTAATGTAATAAAAAATAAAATGGATTAATGTAAAATTTAATTATGTTATAAAAATATAATATATAATCCAAACCTTAAATTTAAAAAAAAATGCAAAATAACAATAGTACTAGTATATAATTTTATTGATTTCTACATAAAAAAATAATTTTATTGATTTCTGAAAAGTAGTATTATTTCTGAAAAAAAAAAAACAAAAAGAAAAAAGTTTGAAAAGTTGTTTATTTCTGGCACGTGGCAAAGCATTGAGATGGAAGAGAATAACGAAATCAAAAGTCGACTATTACGACAATTTGCTTTTGCATGTTCTTCAGACCGCTCTATTTTTCTTTCTAAGAAACAAATAAAAACAGACGCCGGCGACTCGGCTGCGCTTCCACAATTAATAAAATTGAATCGGCCCTGTCAAACTTGCGTCTTTGACGTGCTTTGGTCTCAACACCACCACGCGTTTTATTT
>CATIWJ010398275.1:0-22763 GCA_949640765.1 Croton laevigatus
GTTTTTGATTCTATCTCTACTTCTGAAGATATTCTTTACAAAAGTCTAAATTTAGCTTGGTTCTATGTCAAATGTAACCATCCTAATTTTAGTTATTTAGCTTCAGATATCATATGTAACCCTTCAACTTTTTTCTTATAACTCTCTATTAGTTTTTTGACCAATTCTTTTGGTCCTTTATATTATATCACTCAATTATCAAAAAAAAAAAAAAAGCCCAGAAAATTCTGAAATTTTTGTGGTGGGTTATTTCAACATTGAACTAGCTTCTAGTAAATTTTAGAATTTTTGGACTTGAAAATTATTTTATATGCATCCCCAAAGTTGGCGTAGATTTATGAATTATTCTACAAAGCTTGACATCAATATCTATGAAAGTAAATGTTTATATGCTAAGTGTGTATTAAATGTGATATTTAATTATGATTGCTTTCAAGCTCTACCTGTTTGGGTCGAACTCGGGAATAAGGGTATGATGCATTATTATGGCGCCTATGTGATAAGTGACTGATAAGCATGATATGTGATATGTGATATAAGCAAATGCTATGTTCAGCTATCCATTCAAGTGTTATGTGTTTCCGGCCGGCTATGCTATGAAATGTTATGCTATGTGATATTATCCATTCAAGTGATAAGTTCCTGAGCCTTATCTCGCGGTTCCACTTGATACCAGTAGAGCGACTTAAGATAAATAATTTTAATTATGTCTTGTACTTATAAGTAATTTACATGTTCGATTCCTTTTATACTTTTGATGTTATTTTATTATTAAAAAAATTTATTACTGTCAAAAGTTAAAGTACTCACTGGGCATTAGTTGCTCAGCTAGTTATGTGCTGTAACTCGCAGGTAGTAGCAGGATAGTAGCGAATCGGTCAGCATTAGCTTCGGAAGGACCTGCAGCACTGCACCTGACTTAAGGATATACTTACTAAGTTATATGTATTTAGTTGTGGCATGTATATAAATGGTAGTAACCTAGCGAATAGTTAAATATGTAGCATTGTATCATAAACTAGCTATTTGTAATAATGAGCATGCTTGTGTGATACTGAATGGAAAGTTTAGAAGTGCGACTCTTATGTAGGTGAAGTGAGGGTATAAGGAGGTTGACTAGAAGTATTTGTGTTGTGTTATGAGCAGTTTAAAAAGGAAATTTAAGGTCTACGTCGATTTGGGGACTAGAAAATATAGGAGAAACTCTGGTGAATTTTCTGTAGAAATTAGGTTAAAATCTGATTAAGTAAAATGAATTCTTTTTGATAAGCTGAAATCGAGCTGATACCGAAACTCTGACATCAATGGTGACACCTTATATGGGCTTGGGTTACCAGGTCGATATGGGGTGTTACAGAGCAAGTTCAACTGGAATGGCTTCGGGTTCAACACATTTCGGGTGATGATCAACTTGCGGATACTCTGACTAAACCTTTTGCTGTGGCACGATTCACTACTCTATTATCCAAGATTGGCCTAGTCCAAAGACCGTCCATCTTGTGGGGGAGTATTAAGGAATAATTAGAAAATCTACAATATTCAAATTATTCCAGCTGCTGTATTTTTCTTTTTTTCTCCAGATATTTGCTTAGTCAATATAGTTAGCTTCCTTCCTTGTTTTTAGCTTGACTTTGGGTAGGGGTGTCAAACAGGTCAAATAGGTTCGGGTTGAAAAATTTTTAACCCTAACCTGATTTGCTTCGAGTTAGAGTTGAAATCGGATTAGAGTTGACCTGATCTGTTATTTTTTTTTTTTCATAAATGAGTCAACCTGAAATACATTTAACCTGATGATTTCAGGTTGACCCGACCTGTTTGACCTGTTACAAGATGCTAATTTCAGCATTCACAAACTTGCTCATTTCATTATAAACACCTCTCAACAACACAATCACAAGTATCACAACAGAGCCCAAATGACTCAAATACATCACAAATCCAATCACAAATAGAAATCCAACCACAATAAATGAAAATTCCCAATTACAATCCCAAAGTGCCGCAAATTTAAGAAGTTAAAAATTTCTTAGAACACAAAGCAAACTAAACATTGTGAAACATAGTAGAGGTAGAATGTTCAGTACTCTCATCTAGTGGCACACTTGGTGAAGGGCATGATGAGTTGAATTTAGCTTAATAGATTCGTGCCACAAAAATCAATTCAATTAATCCCTTCAAACCGGCCGTGGTTTTGGAAATTTACGTAAAGCTTTTTTATGCTATGCTTTAAGCGCATCTAAATTACAACTCTAGAGCCACACACATACTACTCTGTGTTGCTTGAGTTAAAAAGTTAAACAGTATAAAAATAAATAAAGTGCAAGTGGAAAATAAATCCAAATATATCCTGAGATTTGTATTTCAACAAAGCAATTTGATATGGATATTGGAACTATTAAAAACAGATTGCAATAAATAATTATCTTGTGTTTCTTTTAGTACCTCTGTATATTTAAAAAAAAAATTTCTACTACAGAGAATGCATGCAATGCAAAAGTAGCCAGGATCTAAAACACATTCTACAAAATTTCTCAGCAACCAAAATTTCATTTTTCAGAGACAAGATAAACTAATGATCATTAAGTGAGATAACTTATCACACTTAAGCAAAAATTGAGCAAGTCAATAATAATTATGTAATTATGCAAATATACATAGCCTCAAAAGTATCAAGAAACAGAGAAAGACTCCAAAAATTGAGCTATAAAAAGACCAGATACATAAGGTGCATTCCATTTTTCTGCATAGGACACTGAACAGAAGAAAATTGAAATGCCAAACTTTATATCATATTCATACCTTGTCTCTTCTCTTCCTCATACAGTATGACGTAAAGCCTTCAGTAATAAACTGAGAAAAGTGGTCCCTTTCTCGTTCCTGAAAACCCACAAAAAAACAGATTAGAAAAAGATTTAGCACAGAAGCATAGCATAAAAAGGCTTTACATAAAATAAAGAAAGATGGCGGAGTAAAACAAACAGGTCTGAAAATTAAAAAATAAGATCATTTTAACTCAAAAATCAAATAAATCCGAAAATTAGTAGAAAGAAGGACGATAAATTGCAGAAGTGAAAGCGAATCATCTAATAATTGTTTCAATAGCAGTACCTGAATTAGCCAACGGCGCTATTCCTCCTTCCCGCTCGGCGCGACTCTTTCTACGCGACGACACAACTGCTCCACTCACTTGCACTGACCGGAAGCGATGAAGGGGAAGAGAGGCGGAGGTGAGCACTCTGGATCGGGAAGTCTGTAACTGGAACGAATGAAATGAAATGAGAGGAGGCAGCAGATGGATTTAGGTTTAGGGTTGAGTTTGCTTTTGGTATCGACCGCTCACTCCGCTAAAGAGAAAGAAAAGAGAGAAGAGCTGGAAGCAATTAGGTTTTTAGGTATTATTAGGTTATTCATACAAAATGGGTGCGTGTTTTGAGACATTAAAACTACATCGTTTTAGGCAATTATAAAACGACGGCGTTTTATTTTCGAGTTACACAGGTCAACTTGCGTATTAAGTTTCTCAACCTGAACCTAATCCATTTATTTTCAGATCGGGTTCGTGTCGGGTTAGCAGGTCGGTCAGTTTTTGACACCCCTAACATTGGGATGTAGATCAGCAAGGTTGTTATTTTCTTTTGCCTATTTAACTGGGCATCATTTATCAATGAAGTAACTAAGCCTTCCATATCTCTTATACCCTCTTCAGTAGCACTGAATAAAGCCTTTTTCACCAACTCTGTTTTGAAAAGTTTTCGCCGGGGGTGGGGGTGATATTTTGAAAAGCAAGACGTAGAAGTTCCGTAGAATAACAGTGTGTCAACTTCAAATCATATAATTGCTTGTACCCTTTGAGTAAGAAGGAATTGGAGTTAACTAAAACCAATCTTATCAATAGAAGAAATGACATAAATTAAAAAATTTGAAAGTATCTCAGCAGATATTTGCTGGACATTTGCACTTAAACTACTCCTAAGCCTCACGAACACTCAAAATTTATAACTTTTCCAATTGAAGGGATAAAAAAAAAAAAAAGAATTTTACATTAAGCATGCCAATTTATATTAGAAAATCATACCTTGACTTATAATATTGCTACTATTCCTTTGGCCATCTTGCTCCACTGGTATACGGACGTCTGCGGGATGAGAAACAGGAGGAGGATGTAGTTTCTGCCAAATACCTTTCATGGAATATATAAATTCATCAACAACCTAAAATAATTTTTCGTCACTCCTTAAGAAAAAAAAAAAGTATGGTCTGTTAGTTATTCTACATTATTATTATTATTATTATTATTTGTATTGGACACAATCGAACTTTTTCAGAACGAAAAATGAATGTTGGTGGGGAATATTTCCGGTCTTTGTGCCGACTGATCCAAAAGAATTTCTCCTTTCATAGTGCCATTTCGATTCACGACTGGCAAGCGGTTGAACAAATCCAACGGAATGTCTTGCATTTCATAATGATAATATGAGTTCCCATTGTGGGTGATGTTCCAAAATGAAATTTTATTTTTCAGTTTGATAGTATGAACCTAGCTAGTTAATGAAATTATTGGTAAGCAGATAATAATCTTACCGAGCATTTTCCTGTTAATGGAACATCTGAGCAGCAGATCATATGCAGAAAGACCCTTATCAAATGGAGTTCTTAGGTATAAATACCACGTCATCTCTCTGTGTCCATTAAGACATGCATATACAACAGCATCAGTTGGCTCAAAGTCTTCTTCCGACAAGAACTTAAGTATTTCCTCCACCACAACATCTATTTTATTGTTGTCAATAGCTAAATAAAGTGGACCATCATTATTCCCCTTTTGTTTTTAACTGCATCTGTAAGAGACTCAAGAAAATGTTTGACAGCATTCGAATCCCCCCCTTCGTCTATGGCCTTCCAGAGAGGCTCAAAAACTCTATCCTCACCAGCTGCTGCCTCTTTTCCTTGAAATATTTCTGCCGGAGTATTCCAACACTCTTTAGCTGAATAAAGTTGTTCAATTAGAGGAAACAATTCTGAGGAGCAACAACATTGCATGTAAAGCAGCTGCATTGTTTTTCTGCCAAGCTTTAAAATCAGCTTCATCCTCTCTTTTATCAGATACAACAATGTTCCATAATTATCCTTGTTAATGGTTCAGCCACTATATTTGCTGCCATTGCTACTCTGTCTCTCTGTATTTATTGGCCAAAGATAAAAAATTTTACTAGTTATATTTCTGGTTTAGTAAAGTATTTTTTATGCTTTCAAAACTTAATTAGAAACTTTTGTGTTTCGAGGAAAAGGAGAAATACTTAAGCTATTAGAAATTTATTGTAAATATAAGTTATATTAATTACAATCAAAGGCGGTTTTTTTTTTTAAAAAAAAAATAAGGATTAGATCTAGTCCAGTGGGTTAGGAACACATGTGGTTTCCTTCGAAAAAAATTTTTTTTTTTTTTTTTTAATATAGAAGGGTAAGCTATTAGTCTGGGTAATTGTGTGAGCCACACAACTAGCGTGACCCGCTCTGAGCATTAAATTGATGCTAACAGCGTGATTTACATAAATACAATCAAGATAGTTATGATTGGAATCGTAATTAAATGTAACATTTAATATCAAATGAAAATTGTAGACATTTTGAAAATAAAATTGTCTTAAAAAAAATAACGAAGAAATAAATTAGTTGCATGTAAATCAAAATAACTTATTAAAAAATTGATTAATTAAGAATCATTAAACTAAATAATACTAAATAAAGGCTAATATTGACTTATGCCACAAATTCAAAGGGCAATAGAGATTTTTTATTGCAATTAACAGTGGATTGGATGAAAAATTGCAACGACCTCTTTGCACATTTATCATAAAACTTGAAGACCTGATAGCATATTTTGAAAAACGTAGGGACCTGAGAGTAAATTAGAGCAAACCTAAAGGACCCTAGAATAATTCTCCCTAAAAAACTATTTGTGAATTATTGTGCTAAAAACTAGAACACATGGAAAGTGCTTAAAATCCAAGTTTTATATGTTAGTTGACAGAATTTATCTAGGCATCCCTTCACAATAACCACCAAAATAGTGTTTTAACCAACAAAAAAGCTATTAGAATAAATAAAAGAGAACGCCAGAGTTTAACGAAGGTTCGGCCAAATTGTGCCTACATCCCAGACACTACCAGATATATTTCACTAAAAAATATTACAAAAGGGAGAGAAGAGAAATTGAGGAAATGGCCTTCTATTTATAGCCAATGCTCAAGCCTCATTTCCGATATTTGCCCAATGTGGGAATTGTTATCGGAGATGCAAATATGAATTAACTATTACAAGTTGAGTTTTGCAGCCTCAATTTGCAAAACTAGAAATAATACTACAAGTGGGAATTGAACCGACAAAGGTATAGTTTCATTTGATTTGAATTGCATATAACCAGCAATTGAGATGATACTACCTCCGTTTTTTTCATTTCTTTACATTTCAAACAGCATGTTTAGGTTGAACTTTGGTGTTGATAATTTGATGGGTTGGGTTAGGTGGATTAAAATATTATTTATATATAACTAAACTACAGTAATCATTCTTTATAACTAACTTAAACATACTTTAATCTACCTAATCCAACCCATCAAACTATCAACACCAAAGTTCAACCTAAGCATACTATTTGAAATGTAAAGAAATGAAAAAAACGGAGGTAGTATTTGGTAAACACATGTAATTATCACTAAACATTTATTCAACCAATAGTTTTGAAAGATACAGGGAAAAAAAAAAGTCTCAACACATAAACATTACAAAATATAAACTTCAATAAATACAATCGTGAATATAAAAGCACTACTCTACCTTCATTTTCCTATCAAAGATGTCATATATATATGTGGAATTGAAAACATCTATAAGTAGACGAACTTGCAAAAATATGAAAGCAACGACAGGAATAATAGCCAACAGACAGATAGGAATGATGAGTTTGAGATCTCCATGAAGCGTTATTACGATAGTAGCACAAAAGCATATCATCATGGCTGCAATAGAAATGAAAAGACTAGAAAGAGCAATGATCAATTTTCTAGGCAATGACTTAAGAAAATCGTCTTCTTCATAACGTGCAGTTAAGATCCCTAAAAATGTCAAAACTGACATTGAGGAGGCAAATAGAGAAATTGCATCAGTTATTATGTAAACCTCGAATGCCTTTTCTTTTAAAAATCCTGGAAGTCCAATATTTGAATTGTGATCACCAGGAACTGTAAATGCTGCAGCAAACATGATCGTAATAATAAGAGCACCCACAACGGTGGAAGATGATGCAATCCCTTTATACCATTCCTCTGCTTTTCCCTTCAACTCCTTGTGGTTTGCTCTAAATTTTTGGCTTGCCTCTTTGATTAAATAATCTCTAAAGGATTGTTGTTTAGAAGAACGGCATACATTTGCCACTTCCTACGATGAAATCAAAATTACAAAAAAAAAAAAAAAAAAAAAAAACACTTGAAATTATGTAAAAGTATTAAATTGAATAAGAAATAAATTAAGTACCTTAAACCATTTCCATTCGAATTGCATTTGCAAAGCTGGACTTGAAATTTGAGCTAGTATTGTTTGAGATGCCAACATTGCCGCTGTGTCTAATGAGTTTTCATTCTTTTTATTTGGATTAAGTAGTGCAGAGTCCTTAACTTCTCCAATTTGATATAAAAGGCTGAAAATTTTTCCTTGTCGATGTTGAATAACGTGTTGAATTAAGTTTATTCCTTCATCATTTTTTAAGCTAAACGCATTCTCATCGCGTTTTAGTGCCTCAATAAAAATTTCTACTATTCCACGCTCAGCAGCTTTGAATAAGGCTTCTTTCACGAATTTTGATCTGATACACTGGGCAATTCACATGTGTTGAAATGCAAGACGTAAAAGTTCCTTTGCACATTCGTGTTTTGACTTCAAAACATATATTTCGTTGTACCCTTTGAGCAAAATCAAAATAAAATTAAATAATGAACTCAAACTTGATTAGCTTTAAGAAGTTGAGGGAATGAAATTAAGGGAAAAACTTGGAATATGCTCACCAGATATTTGTTTGACACTTGCACTTAGAGAACTCCACAGCCTCACAAACACTGCACTTAGAAAACTCCAGAGCCACACAAACGGTGCAATAAACGCTGCAATATTTTTAATTTCATCAGTTGAAGTTTAATGCATGTTACTTAAAGAAAGATAGATAAACTCATTATTTAAGGCAGGGACAGAAATGAAAATAAATTGTACTCCTGAAGAAAAATATGGTTTATGGTTACCAATTTTCTTTAAGGGTATTATAATAACTTTATAGCAGTTTTACTTTTCTTAAATGAAAATTTCTTTATATAAATCAAATGCAGGAATTTGGTTACTTTTTCTAAATAAATAGAAGGGAACGAGTCTTTTAAAGGAATGAATGGTAGATTAAAAAAAAAAAGAAAGTATTTTATCTTGGTATAGTAAATTTATAAAAACTTAAGTAATAACTAAAACATTCATATTGTAATGTCCTGATTTTCTAAATCCATATATAATATGTGTTTTAAAATAAAGAGTAAATAAATTATAAACAGATTATAAACATATCAAAATATATAGAGATATTAATATTCTTTTTAAAATTTCAATTTTTTTTTTTAATAAGTAAGAGGTTGTATTAATTAATAGTTCAAAGTTACAGCAGAATGACCACATTAAAGCTAGTAAGAGCTCCATTAAAATTAAACTTCTTATTTATCATTAAATATTCTTATATAATTTTTTAAAATATTTCTACAACTCCTTTCCTCCCAACACAGTGCAACAATATGTTGGTCAAAAGTCGTTTTTCTCAGTATTTATAAAAATTATGATCTTTAAAGTTATACTAAATAATATTTGATTAAAGTAGGAAGTACTACTAATTTCTCCACAATTTCAAGTCCAACGAGAAAAATTATGTCCAACATAAGTTATTTTTTATTTTTGTTTTTTTATTGAAAAATTAAAAGAGACTAGATATTTCTAATGAATTAATAAAAATTATATAATTAAATATTGACGATTTTGATAATTATCTATTAATTGAAAATACAGAATAACTCTTGTAATTTATGTTAGAAAAATCATACCTTGGTTGCAATTATTTATTATTTGAAAAACTTGTTCCATTGGTACTTTTGCATACAGTTGAGAAGCAGTCAGTTCTTGCTCGTTTTCCACTAGTACACTTACTTCCTCTTGAGCAGTCGGTGGTTGCTCCCGAATAACTTTCATATAATATAATATAAATTCATCAACGGCATGAAAACTAATTAATCTAGCAATATAAACTATTTGTATGTTTAGTGAAACTAGATTTTTCTTGTGGTGCATTGTAAATGTACGCTCATATTAACTTCATCAGTTGAAGTTTAATGCATATTACTTTGCTTTAAGAAACTGAAGAAATGAAATTATGGGAAAAACTTGGAATATGCTCACAAGATGTTTGTTCGACAGTTGCACTTAGAGAACTCCATAGCCTCACTAACACTGCAATATTTTTAACTTCACTAGTTGAAGTTTAATGTATATTACTTTGCTCCCTTCAATTTACTAAAAGAAAGATTGATAAACTCATTATTTAAGGCAGGGACAAAAATGAAAATAAATTTTACTCCTCAATACCTTTGTAGAAAAATGTGGTTTATGGTTACCAAATTTCATTAAGGGTATTATAATAATTTTATAATAGTTTTACACATTTTTTTTTTACATAGATATCCCTAAATTTATCCTAATCTATGGGGAGGGAGAGTAAGAGTCGAACCCGGGCAGTGCCGAAAGAAGCTTAGCGCCTTAACCAATTGGGCTAAAACTTGCTCCTAATAATAGTAGTTTTACTTTTCCCAAATGTAAATTTCTTTATACAAATCAAATCAAATGAGGAAATTTGATTATTTTATCTAAATAAATCGAACGGAACGAGTCTTTTAAAGGGAAAAATGGTAAATAAAAAAAAAAAAAAGCATTTTATTTTGGTATTGTAAATTTATAAAAACTTCAAGTAATGAATTTTTTTTTTATAAGCAATTAATATTTTTTTTTTAACAAAGGTCTTAACTCATACACCCATATATAGGGGAGAAGGTTGGTACAGCTTGAACCCGGGCCACCAAAACCACAGGCAAGCATCTTGACCATCCAGACTACCACACACCCCTAAGCAATTAATAGTTAAAATTTACAGCAGAATGGCTACATTAAAGCTAATAAGGGCTAACAAAATAGATGACTTTGAATTACATTAAAATTGAAGCTAGTAAGGGCTACATTAAAATTGAACTTCTTATTTATCATTAAATATTCTTATATAATTTTTTAAAATATTTCTATATATAATTTTTTAAAATATTTCTACAACTCCTTTCCTCCCAATACAGTTAAACAATTAAGAGAGACTAGATATTTCTAATGAATTCATAAAAATTACATAATTAAATATTGACGATTTCAATAAATATCTACCAATTAAAAATACAGAATAACACATATAATTTATGTTAGAAAAATCATACCTTGCAGCAAACTTTTGCTACTAAATTGTTTCATTGGTTCTCTAACGTCCTTTTCATAAGAATCCTGTAGTTGCACCCGAATTCCTTTCATATAATATAAATAAACTAGGTTAATAACTGTATCACGTGTGTATATATATATATATATGAATTACAATAATGTGAAAGAGATTACTTGAGTATATCCAGTGTCTCCAGAATAAATCAGTGCTGCTGTGGAATATAGTTGGCACACATGACAAATAAGTTAAAAGTGTTTCTTCTATGGGTTCACCATTTCGACCGTTGAGTGGCTTTTTATCTGGACCTTCGGGCGGCCAACATTTGAACAAATGCAATGCAAGGTCTTCCAGTGTCAAAACAAATGATAAATTTATTATTAGTAAAAAGTTCAAATTTGTTAACCTATAAATTTAAAAAAAAAAATTTTGATCCCTAATAAACATATATTGTGATTGGATAAGACTTAAATTTGTTGTAAAAAAAATATCAAAATCTTACCTAAGAATTCGTGGCGAGTGGACAGACGGAGCAAGTTATATCCAGACCCACCGTTGTTGCGAAACAGAGATTCAAATGGAGTTTTTGAATATAAATACCAAGTCACGTCTCTGTGTCCAAAAAGACATGCATTTGAAACGGGCAACAATCCATCATATAGAACCTCAAAAAGTTCCTTGCGTCTTGTTATAAAAATTTTTACAATGCTAAGATATCCCCGCTTGCAAGCTAGAGTTAAGGAACCAGAATCCGTTATCTCCAAGTCTTTTTTGAACATGTTATTAAGTATTTCCTCTGCAATATCTACTTTTCCAAGTTTAAGTGCCTTAAATAGAGGCGTCTCACCGGAGTCAATCCTTTGTTTTAATGCTTCTGGATGAGACAGAAGAAAGTTTTTCACAGCATTCAAATCTCCTTTCTTTATCGCCATGCACAGACACTCAAATCTATCATCTCTATCTGTAAATGATAATAACTAGTTACCAACTATTCATTGTAATGTAAAAAAATTATCAGTTAAAGTTTTATCAATATTTAATCCAATATCTGAAAAATAACATGTCATAATAATTTCAATAAATTATGTGTTTTGTCCTCTAACATATGCAACTTTTTTTTTTTTTTTGGGTCAATTTTCACCTAAATTTTGATAATATTGTTTATTATTAATTCAATGTATTTTAGAGTTAATCAATATTATTTCCTTAAAAAAATATTATTTATTATTTAATTTATTCATAAATAATAAAAAATTCATAACCACTAACTAAAATAAATATAAAATCATCATTTCTAAAATTAACTAATTTAAAAGCTTGAAATGTTATCATTGTTAATCAATTTATTTACGGTCTTGAAAATAAAACTTTTAAATTCAATTGGTTAAAATTCAAGAGTAAGTAATTAATTGCCCGTGTAATTCTAGCTTGGCTTTAACTTTGGATGTCTTTTTATCTCAAGAAGCTTATCCTTGTTTTGTTTTGTTCCGATTCTGGCTTTTGACTTTTAATTTTCGTTCTATAAGTTTTTTAACTTATGGGGTTTTGGTTCTCTTATAAAGGTTAACTACACCATTTCAGTTAAATTTTTCCGAAATTAAAAATGATTATAAATAAAAAAAATTAATTTCAGAATTTGCATGTAAAGCTCAGAATTCATTGATTTGTCTAAATTTAAGATGTAATTAAATATAAAAATTAAAAAATAGACGACCTAAATGTCCCGCACAAATTAAAGAGGCGAATTGAGCATTATTCCAAGTTAAACAAACAAACAAAATAATAATAATAATAATAATAAACAAAAGAAAATTTAGTACCTTTTCTTTCTTTTTGTTCTTTTTCTCTTTGTTCTTGCTCTCTTTGTTCTTTTTCTCTTTGTTCTCTTTCTCTTTTTTCTTTTTCTCTTTGGAATTCTTTTGCAAGAGTATCCCAACACTCTTTAGCTGAATCAAGTTTTGCAATTAGAGGAAACAATTCTGAGGAGCAAGAAATCTGCATTGCATGTAAAGCAGCTGCGTTTTTTGCCTCCCAATCATCAGAATCAACTTTTTCCTTTTCTTTATCAGGTACAACAATGTCCCATAATTTCTTAGATTTCAAATAGCTCCTCATGCAAATACTCCACATTCCATAATTATCCTTTGTTAATGGTTCAGCCACTATATTTGCTGCCATTGCTACTCTGTCGCTCTGTATTTATTGGCCAAAGATAAAAAATTTTATTATTTATATTACTGGTTTAGAAAAGTGTTTGCTTTAGAAGCCTAAGATTCTTGAACTCTGATCCTCTCAAAGACTAAAAATGTGTTTTATAAACCAAAACACAAATTAAGCCTAACACTTCTTTTTTCCTACTTGTCTAATAAATCAGCAGAAACCCAAAATGAAACATCACTGAAAAGATGGATGATTTTAAACGTTTTTAGTGCCTTAAAAGTAGAATTTTTTCATTGTTCTTTTTCATGTGAACTGTTGATTTTTTTTTTCTCTGGTTTGAAAGATATTTAAGGAAGAACCATTTATTATGCAGCCCTAACCTCGAATAGACCAAACACACCCACTCTTCAAAAAACTATAATTACCAGTCGACAAACCAAATTAATTTCTCCACCAAATGGGAAAGAATGGAATTCTCATCTCATCAATACCAAATTAATTTCTTGTTTCCAACCTACTTCTCTTCTTACAAATATGAATTCACTTGCTTTTTCTTTTTTTTATGTCCATTAATATTTATCTTTATCTCAACTAAGAATAACACTCATTGTAAATACTCCATCCCTCCCTAAATAAGTGTTTTATTTGGACTTTCTCTACTATAAAAATAAATATTAATTGCATTAGAACTATAATATTTAATAGATAAAAAGATTACTATACTCTTCATTAGGCATATGGATTCTTTTTATTAATGTTTTTATTTTCATTATTACAGTTAATAAAAAAATAGTCTTACTAATGCACAGATAATAAGAATAATTTAGTTAAAAAAATTTTTTTGTTAGATAAAAATAAGACATTAATGAGTACATTCTTTAAAGACGGAACATAGGATAATGGAGACTTTTATTAATAAAAGAAATTGAATGTTATTATAAAATTTTCTACTTTATTTATTGATCAATACAGATTAAGCCATTGAATTATAGATATTTAAAAAATATTTGTTACTAAAAAACACTACGTGCATATTAAGGTTAATGTGTTCAATTCAGTAGATTGTTTAAGGTGTGTTTAATTTAGTAGATTTAACTGTTTATGTAATGCTTAGTTATTTATTATAGCTAAATAGTAAGTGGATTAATTTTTGATAAAACACTATATAAACAACTAAAAGTTATGACAAAAACTATTTTGTTAAACACTATAAACAAGAGGTTTTTGCTTTTTGACCAATTACAATATTAAAATCTATTCCGTTGAAAATTAGTTTAAAATATATATATATATATATATATATATATATATATATATATATATATACTATCTCCGTATTTTTTGTTTTTTTACATTTTCATTTTTGGGTGTGTTTTTGAATTTTTTTATATTTCCATTTATAATAAGTTTTGTAATTGTTTATTATTATTTGTTTATTGGGATTAGTGAAAAAGTAATTTTTTTAAAGGGTTTGTAATTATTCATTATTATTCATATCTTGGTATTGATGAAATAATAAATGTAAAGAAATAAAAAATACGGAAGTAATATATATATATAAAATTGACAATTGTGAATTGTTGCCGTACATCATAATTTAAATGTTTCGCCTCAAGATTTTTTGTCATTATAAAATGGCCACTTGATGCGTCTAGTATACATAATTGGCTTTAGGGGTGTGTAAAAATCGAACCGCTCGAATAATTCAACCAAACCGAACCGATCCGAAGTGATTGGTTCGGTTTAATCAGGTTATTATGATCGGTTCGGATTGAAAATTTTGAAAAATTTTGGGTTGCAAGTTATTCGGGTTAAATCGAAATAATTTCAACCCGACCGAATAACCCCAAAAATATATAACCTAACCCTAAAAAACTCTAATCCTTTCAACACTCAAGCTGCCTCACTCTTCTTCTTCTCTCTTCTGTCTTCTCTCCGCCGCCACCACCACCTCCACCTCTTCTCTCCGCCACCACCACCACTACCACATCTTCTCTACCACCGCCACCACCTTCTTTTCTCTTCTTTTCCACCACCTCTTCGAAATCTATATTTCACCCACGGAGAGATCTTGATGGAAAACGAAGAACAGCAGTGCTTTGAACTGGCTTTCTAGCAAACTGAGCAACAGAGAGATCAAATTTTCTTCTTCTTTTCTAGTTTAGATCGCATGTTTTCGGGCTGGGTTTCTCTTATCTGGGTCCTTGAAGCAATGAGGAAGAATAGAAGAAGAGATCAGCCAAGGACAAAGGCTGATCTCAGCCGGCATTCAAGACCATCGATGAAGGCAACAAGGGGAAGGTTTGGCAAGTTCTAGATCTTAAAATTTCAAGTCGGATTTTCTTGATTTTTTGCATTAGTGCTCATAGCTGGTTATATCTGTTTTTTTCTTTTTGAAATTTTAAATGAAAAGAAAATGATAAGATTTATGGTTGAATTCGATGTGGAATCACCATATCTTGATAGTCTTCAAAGTTCTCTAATTTTTTTTTGTATTGTTTCCACCTTTGCTTCAAAGAAATGTATAAGCATTTTCATCGTTATCTTTTATCAAGCTGGTATTGTAAAGTTTTCTTTCTCTTGAATGCTGTAATGTTTTGTTAAAGATTTGCAAGGTTCTCTTGGCTGATTTAATTTCAATTTGTTATAGTATATGTCATTTGCTCTATTATAAATTTGATTTCTGCTGCAGTATTTTAGTCATCTCATTTTATATTTGAAATTTGATTGTTTGTCTGTGGAAAATGGATTTGGTTAGTTTATTTACTTTATAATCTTTGTTGCATAAATGATGCTAGTTAATTTTATTTATATTAAAAATATGTATTTTTGACAACAAAATTCAGGTTGCTCGGTTTATTGAGGTCGGGTCCCAAATTTCTCGGGTTAATCGGTTCGGGGCCCAAATCTTGATTGGGTTCGGTTCGGGTGGGAGAACAAACAAAGTTCAAATTTTAGGTTGGTCGAACCCGAACCCGACCGATGCACAACCCTAATTGGCTTGACATAAAATTTTTCTATAAAATTTATATTATTGGTAATAAAAATGTTTTTATATTATTATAAGTAATAATAAATTAATGAAATTTAAATTATAGTATAATAAAAAATAATATAACATTAATTAAAAAATATTGTATAATTATTTATTATTAATTAACTAAATTAAAATTATATTCAAATAAAAATATTATTTTAATAATTAATAAATTAAATTTAAATTATAGGATAATAAAAAATACTATATATTTATTCATAATTAATTAATTAAATTCAAATCATATTTTAAAAAATATTTTGGACAGCTAGCTTTATTAAGTCCTAATATGACTTCCTAGAAAAAGTTTTGTTCTAAAATAAAATTCAACCTACCTACCGGTAAGTTTATTTCGAAATCTTTTACGATATGATTCAATTTCTGATTCTAGATTCCAAAATTCAGTTTTGAAACTCGATTCGAATCTTTATTCAACTACTAACAATGTTTGAATATGTTATTTGCTTCTATGTCCAAAAAAATATAGAGAAAACAACTAGTCTAACACAGAGGCAATACAATAAAATATCTAATTCAAATACACCAGTAGGTAAAAAAGGACTAGCCGTTTAACTTCATTTTTTCTATGATACATGTCAGAAGTACTACTTTAGCTCCATTTTCCTATCAAAGATATGAGATCTATACGTAGAATTAAAAATATCAACAAGCAAAGGAAATTGTAAAGATATGAAAGCAACAACTGTTGAAGAATGGTTCAAAATAAATAAATTTATGTCCTAGTCATAAGGAGTCAGTTTGTTGAGTATTTTCTATTCTTCTGGAAAATTTGCAGCAATTAGTTACTACACAGATATGGCATTTTGCTAGCCTATTTTTTAGCTTGTTCAGTTTTGATCTACAGCTCTATAAAAAAGCTCTTTATGTTTTGTTGAATTAATGAAAAAATCTGTCAAATAATCTTTGTTTCTCTGCTTCTCTAAAAAACCAACCGCTAGCCAGCAAAACGATAGGAATGATGAGTTTGAGATCTCCATGAGAGCATTATTAGTTATTATGATAGTAGCACAAAATTAACATACAATAGTAGTCACATTCTTACCTTCAAAATAAAAAGATGATATGTATATTCCAGAATCGAAACTTGAAATTGGCAAACGTTCAACTTGGAAACTTGGATTGTTACTAAAAAGGAGTAATGCAAAGACAAATATGAGATGTCGAAGAGAAATGCTAAGTAATTGTTAGGGAAAGAGAGGGGTGATAGAAGGAGGAAGAGCTCAAGCCGAATAGAGGATATGAAAGGTAGACTAAAGAAATCATAATCATGATTAAGAGAAAGAAATTGGAAACAAATATAGGCAAAGAAAGGATTGGTGGTGGGGCCAAGCTATAGCTTATATCCACACATGCATGCGTAGTCATGAATAATTACTACATAAATTTATAAACTAATTGGTCAAATTTGCTTTAGCAAAAAAAAAAAAAAAAATCATCCATAAAATAATATTAAATTTATATATTATATTTAATGACAATTAAAATTCTAGTGGGTTCATTTGAACCTAAATAAACCCACCTAACTGTGTCATTGGATACACACATAATATAGTTTTACATATAATGTTAAAAAAAAAAAAAAAGGACAATGATTTGAGTTTGAGTAGTTCTAACTTAACTCCTAACATAAGTAATACTAGTAATATTCACAAAAAAATAATCAAAACACCATACGTTTTGGGTCGGAAATGCCTTTCTTATAAAAGCGCACATAAATTAGCTCGACTAAATATGTATTATAAAATATGCTTGAACTTGAACACTTCTTAAATTAATTTAAAAAAATTAAAACTAAAATAAAATATTATGAGAAAAAATAAAATAAAATAATACTATATATATTATATTAAATTTTTCTCTATTTGCCAATGATAAATTTTATATATAACTCAAAAATATAATTTAAAAGTTCTATAACTATAAAAAAATAAAATAAAATTGTACTAAAATGTGCAATTAAAGGGGTGTGCAAAATCGAACCGTAAATCAAAACTGAACTGGAACTGAACCGAATTTTCGGTTCGGTTTTCGATTCCTAAAAATCGTAAATTGAATTTTCGGTTCTGTTTTCGGTTCGTAAATTTAATAAACCGATTTAAATTTTACATTTAAAATTCGGTTAAAACCGAATCCAAACCGAAACCGACTTGAAATCGAACCAAATTCGGTTAAAACTGAATTTTGGTTCTATTTTCGGTTCATAAATTTTATATTCGATTTTGAACCAAAAATCAATTTTCGGTTCAGTGAACCGAACCAAACTGATTTTGCCCACCCCTACCTAAACTAACAGCCATGCTAGTTCTTTATATAGGGCAAGGCTACAGTTCCCGAGTTCGAGAGCTCTCTACGCGTTGTTTATTATTAAAGTGAATTGGAAGTTAATTGCAGGAAAAACTTGGAATTGGGCAAGTAGGCTATGGGTATAATGGCATTAGTTGTAATTATACCAAACACTACTACCCTTGAACAAAATTGATGAAGGCAAACCCCTCCTCTCTCGTTCAGATTGCATGAACAGTGCTCCCAGGCAACAACCTTCACCTCCACCTCCATCTCTCTCAACAACGCTCCAGTCCATCTCTCTCAACCGCCATTTTCAGTTCGCCTTGTCCATTGAATATTTTATCATATTATTGTCGTTCGTCGCTGCACTATTGTTTTCAATTCGTTGGCATATCCAAAAAGATATGATTTGAGGCTTTTTTTTTTTAAAATTTTTGTCAAGTAATTGCTTATAGTTTCTAGCTATTGAGGAAATACCTAAATTTTTCAAAGATAATTTTTTGTATAATTTTAAGGGTTACGAAGGAAAAAACCCTAATTTGTTAAACTTAGGAAGGGTTGCGAAAGAAAAACCCTAATTTGTTTGACTTAGCAAGGGCTAGTCTTCATAGTTTTAAAATTGTGACAGCAGTTGGGAATATTGTAAATGCAGGACTTGAATTCTTCCTTGATACTCTTGTGAGATTGTTCAAATTATTAGTAATTAAATTTGCATGCTCCAAATTTGTTAGAGATAATTAGATTATTAATTTGATCCCTTAGATACTCTTGTGACAATTTCATGATAATTTGTTAAAAATAATTGCTTGATAATTAGATTAGTGTATTTATTTTTCTTGATAATTAATTCATAAGATTGCTTGATAATTAAATTACTGTATTTATCCCTTGAATATTGTTGATTAATTTATTGATTTGTCAAATAATTGCTTATCCCTTAGCTAAGCTTGTGATATTTTTCTTCCGTTGCAGGGATAATTTGGGAAGGATTATGGATCACTTTGAGCCCATATGTTGTATAAAAAGTTCGGGTTGGACCTGGAAGCTTATTTTATTAGATCTAATTAATTAATTAATTAAATTGTTGAATTATTTAATTAATAAGAAAAGAATATATGTATATATATTTTGCCGGCCATATCACTTTTATACCTATCATATTTTGCCAACCATTATATATCTTTGTTTTCACTTGTGGAGTGAAAAACAATGCTAATCCATCTATGGCTTATCACGTGAAAAAGAGTTGGAATATATATGATATATTATAAAAACGAAAGTGAAGTTTATAAAACAAAACCATAAAATAACGTTTCTGTTTTGGCCACTTACGAAATTCAAAGTGAAAAGGATTGAATTTCCTTTGGTTTTGTAATTCAAGGTAAAAAGGTTTGGTTTTCAATAGGCAACAAAACCGGAAGTCACTCTTGAGGATTTCTTTGGGAACGAAATTAAAAGCAAAACGAAAATAGGTTTCGTTTATTAAGGCATCAAAAAACGAAAGTTTGCTCGCCTTCTCTATATCACCTTTTGTTTTCGTTTTAATATAAAACGAAAATTGTTTTCGTTAAAATGTTTTCACCGTTTTTCTTGGGTTGAATAAGCTTGATGCTAGCATACACCGATCCTCCCTTTGATCCTATGTGTGAAGTAGGGGTGCACATGATAAACCGAAATTCGGGTTCCGAACCGAACCGAATTTTCGGTTGACCGAAAATTCGGTTCGGTTATCGGTGTGGTGTATAGAGAAACCAAATTTTTCGGTTCGGTATTCGGTTTGGGTGGTTTTAGAACCGAACCGAACCGAACCGAATTTTGTTCTTGTGGGGTCGTTTTGTAAATGTGCCAATTACATAAACCTAACCCTAAAAATCCGATTCATTCCCTTCCTCTTCTCATTTCTTCGAGTCGCCTCTCTCAGCTCTCTCACCCAGCCACGCCGCGGCGGCCGCGCGACTTTCCCTCCGCCCAGTTTCCCGTCGGCCGTCATCAAATACCGGCTAATCGGCAATCAATCTCCAGTTGAAGAAGGCCGGCGTTCCTCAGGTTAGTTTTTATCTTCTTTCTTATGTTCTGATATTATTTTTAATTTCCGTTTTTTGTTGATGGCTTTGTGATGATTCTGTTGTTATGGGATGTGTTTTGTGTGATGATTTCGTGTTGTTGAAGGAGCAATTTTAGTTATTTTCATCAATTTTGTTTTTATATTTTTGGTTTTATTTTCTGATTTTCCCGTGGCATTACAGGTCTTGTTTTTTTTTCTCTTTTTTATATTCGTTATTTATAGTTGTTGTGATGATTTCAGTTCTTGTTTCCCTTATTTTCAGTTCAATTTCTTTTCTGATTTTTCAGATTGCTTTGCATTTCAGTTTCATGTTTGTTATTTTATTTCAATCGTATGATATGGGGCTGGAAGTTTCGTTACTGCCAATGCATATAGTAGTGATGGCAGAAGCGTTATGAGTTGAAATTTTTTTAGTATTGCTCTTACTCTTACTGTAAATTGCTTGACATAACGCTGAGGGTGATGATTTTTTTTTTCAAGAATAGACATTGTCAATTGCAAATAATTTAGCTTAGTTTTATAAACAAATACTACTTGTTGATATTTGTCTATTGTCTTGTTGTCTACTCAAATTACATGTATTTTCTGCATATTTGTTTTAATTGTATTATTTTGTTACTTCTTAACTTTCTTGTATTGTAATGGCCATGGTATGTTATCTTTGTTTAATTAGTTCATATATATATATAAATATATTTCATAGTATATGTTTTTGGGTGACATTATGCTTTATGAATTGATCGTGTAGATATAACCATGGATGTCGATTCCGGTAGCGGTGTCAATCAAAGTGGATCAGCTGAGCCTCACAATGCTAATTATGAGGGTTCTATTGAGGTTGGTGGAGCTTCCAACATTGGGCGTAAATCTCTACCACCACAATGCGGGAAGAGGAAGAATAAATCACAGTGTTGGGATCATTTTACAAGAGTTACGGAGGACCGCTCAAAATGTAAGTGTAACTATTGCGATAAAGAATTTTGTTGTGATGGAAAAAACAATGGTACTAGTGCTTTGAATGCCCATGTTGCTAGATGCATGAAGAACCCACATAACGAGGAAACTAGGAAAGCACATTTATCATTGCACAAATCATTTTCTGACAATAAATCTGGAATGGGGATGCTATCTACTTGGAAATATGATCCTGAAAACATTAGAAAGGCCTTAGCTAAAATGATTATTATTGATGAATTGCCTTTTAAGTTTGTGGAAAGGCAGGGTTTTAGGGAATATAGCATGCAACTAAATGCTAGATTTAAGTTGCCTGGTAGAATGACTATTGCTCGTGACATTTGGCAATTATACATTAATGAGAAAAATAAATTGAAGCAGTTCTTTAAATCTTTCAAAGCTAGGATTTGCCTTACCACAGATACTTGGACTTCAATACAAAGGATCAATTATATTGTAATTACTGCACACTTTGTTACGGATGATTGGAAATTGGTTAAGAAAGTGTTATGTTTTTGTCCAATATATAGTCATAAGAGAGAATCGATTGGTAGGGCTATTGAGAATTGCCTTCTAGATTGGGGGATTGATAAGATCATGACTGTAACTATTGACAATGCTTCTTCAAATGATACCGCAATTGATTATTTGAAGAACAGACTTAATAAGAAGAAAACAATAGTTGCAAAGGGAGCTTATTTTCATATGAGATGTATTGCTCATATTATAAACTTAGTTATCAATACTGGTACTAAGGAAATTAACCCTTCCATTGTGAAAGTCAGAAATGCTATTAGGTACGTCAGGTCATCTCCTGCTAGATTGAAACGATTCAATGAGGCTGCTGCACAAGAAAATGTTGATTGCAATCATGGATTGTGTTTAGATGTACCTACTAGGTGGAACTCCACCTACTTAATGTTACGGGCTGCTGAGAAGTATGAACTAGCATTTGAACGTTATCACGATTTCGATCCATTTTATGAGTCATCTCTTAAAGAAGATCTTGGTAAACCTGAGAGTGACGATTGGACTAATGTAAGAAGAATGGCAGATCTTCTAAAGGTCTTTTATGACATGACTCTTCGTATTTCAGGTACTTTGTATGTCACAAGTAACTTATTTTTTAATGAGATAAGTACCGTTTCTTGGATATTGCAAACTTGGATGAAGAGTAGTGATGACGCATTGAAGCGAATGGGGGCAATTATGAAAGAGAAGTTTGATAAGTATTGGGGTGATTCTAGTAGGATGAACAAGCTAATATACATAGCATCCATTTTAGATCCGAGGGACAAAATGGAGTACGTGGAAGCTGTGCTACAGAAAACACATGGTGCGGCAAAGGGAATCGAATTGTTATCTTCGATTAAAGCCTCCTTGAATGAGATTTTTGAAGAGTATGCAAAAGCCGTGGATAAGCCTATTGATTCACATCCAACCAATTCAAATGCTGCCATTGATTTAGAAGATGGGGTTGATGTGCAAGATTTGAGAAGCTTTTTGAAGAAACAGAAAATTGCAAGTGGAGATTTACAAGCCTATAAATCAGAATTGGATATGTATTTGGAAGAGTCTCCCCATAAGGATATTAAACAATTTGACATTTTGGGTTGGTGGAGAATTAATTCAATTAGATTTCCTATTCTTGGAAAAATGGCACGAGAAATATTAGCTATTCCTATCTT
>CATIWJ010398276.1:0-34908 GCA_949640765.1 Croton laevigatus
GTAACAAATACACAAGAAAAGCAGCCATTAAATATTTGCTTTAAGAACTCTAAAGTCATTGCCATGATTAGTAATTATGAATTTTACTTTTTTCTTCTACAGCTTGACTCAGTTTACTTTCTCTTCGATATTTACCCATACTCCGTTAAAAGGAATATATATATTTTTTTTTTTTGACTTATAAAGTTTTGTTTATTCTTTTGTCCTTCTTCATATCTGCTCTTCTTTTTCACTCTTATTAATGGGCTAACAATTCCGTTTCCTTTAACTTGTCAATATTTTGTGACATTATGGAATTTCACATTAACGTATTCTGTGCTTAGATATTGTTTACCGTATTAATTATTATTAAACAAAAGTTTTATTCACTATTTGATTAAATTCTGAATTAAATTGTCCTAACCAAATTCCAAGTGAATTTTTAGCGTTTTAGTAAAAAATAAATTATATAACTTTTAGCGTTTTGTAAACGGTAATTGTAGATATTTTTGCATGTCAAATCCTTTGACTAAGTATTAACGGGATCTCAAAAACAAAGCTTAGAATGAACATATGCCGACTACTCAAATTGCCGTTTGAGGACTGTTTTACTTTTCCTTACTAACGACGTACTAGAAAGAAAAAAAAAACCCCCCCAAAAACAAATGCACGCGCGAGCTACCAATGGCATGTGCCACCGTCGCTCAGTCTACACGTCAAGTGTCGTGCAAGAAGCGGAACGAATGCCACGTTTGAGACTATTTTTCCCTGTTTTGGCTTTTATACAGGTTTCTTCTTTTGATAGGTCTCCATATGACTTGTACCTAACCGCCATGTGCGGGTGCACAATATCACTTTCTCATTCGCTCATTCCACTGCTTAAGCTCCCTCCTTTCCCCAACCCTACCCTATTATGACAAGGACTATTATTATTATTATTAATATATATTATTCATTAATAATTGTATCATATTATTTAATTTTCAAGGAATTCACATAATTGGGTGACAGGTAAAGTCGTTACCTTTGGGAAGCTTATGGAGGTAAAAGGGAAAGCGGTCTCCACTTTTTATGACAATTCTTCTAAGTTTAACATTATGTTTGGATTGGTCACTTTTTGAACAATTCTTCTAAGTTTAACACTACCTTTGTCTGAGGTGAGAGGGGATAATTAACGTAACAGTAAACGAGAATAAGTAAGGGTAAGAGTAAAAGTATGGAGCATTACATTAAAAATTTAATAATGTTTGAAAAGAAACTAATTAATAAAAAAATAAGAAAAAAAGTTACTTATTTACTTCCTTTTTTTGTACTCTCAAACTAAACATCATGATATAAGTTCTAATTTTAAGAGACTATTCGCTCAGCAAAGAAAGAAAAAGTTTTAAGTGAGCTTACCATATTACCCCTACAATGCGGCTACATATTGTCTTCTTCTAGCTAGGTATATGCTTTCTTCTAGTTCTAGATGCTCTCTAATTTCAACTCTTAATGTTTGATTTATTATTTGGATCTAATATTTTGCCCAAAAAAAAAAAAAAATTTGGATCTAAGATACATTCCGGTCTATTTATATATAAATTCCCTTCATTTTAAGATCAATTCTTGATATTATATATAACTTTTATTTCTTCTTATATGTTTTGACAAATTAATTTACTAAAAATTTTTTAAGTTTAAATACATTTTTTTGAGAAAGTAAAAAAAGTCAACCTAACCCCTTTTTTTTTCAATTATTGTTAGTATTGGGGAACAATTAATTCAATGGAAAAAATTGAACGGTTGTTTCAAAATTATACGGAAACTCCTCACATTAAGTAAAATGTGAAAAAAATCAATTATAAGATCAAATTGCAAAAAAATAATTAGAGAAAAGGGCTTCTTGAAGAAACATATCCATCCCACACATACCATACCAATTGAGAATATATATATATTTTTTAATATAGATATAAACTTACATAGCCGATATAGATAGGTAGATTCGAACTCAATCCGTTAAGACTCGAGGGCAAAAGTCTTACCATCTCTGCTGGCTCCTATCTACTGCCAATTGAGAATTAGTTTCTAAACTATTGGTAACCACTCTATAGTTAGTTACATTGGAGAGAGTGAAAGTTTTGATTGCTGGAAAATGTATGGGAATGGCCAACGGATGAGAAATCTACACAACTAGAATGCTCATCTATACTAATTTTAAATGTGCAATTTATGTCACCTTGTTTAACTCTAACTCGCTGAAATCTAAAAGATTTTAGTCACGCATCTTTTTTCTCGCCCACAAAAATTGTTGCAAAATGTAACAAACATACCAAAAAAAAAAAAGAAGCTCTCATTATAAGGAATCGATTAATGACATAACTATTCACATATACCACCGGAGAGCCATAAAACAATAGTCAGAAGTTTTTGGCTCACGGATCGCGATGATCATCATGTTGCAAGAATACATAGCTTTGTTTTGGTAGCCTTGATTTACCAAACAATGAGTTTTAAGATGTTGGATGAATCGCATTGGTCAAAATTCTAGTAGCGGTTGCATTGGAGAAGCATAAACACTCTAACAAAGAGCTCCAACAAAACCTAACGTTGTTTCATTAATTAAAAATATTGACATGTTTTTAAAAAACATCTTTAAAAGAGTGAGTTCATTTACAAAAATAAAAAGAAAATTTCGATATTTTCGTATATACTCCAAAAATTTCTATTAGATAAGGTGGAGTATTTGAGAATAAAAACTGTGCTAATTAAACGGATCAAATTAATTAACTTATCTTCAACTCAAAAACTAGTTTAAGCTGCTTCTTTTCAATAACTGGATTGTGCATATTAGGGCTATTCAAAATAATCCGATCCGAAAAATAGGATATCCGATCCGATTTTTATGAGTTTTGGATATTTCGGATTAGATATCCGAAAATTTTCGGATCAGATACGGATAACAGATTTTAGAATTTCGGATATCCGATCCGATTTTTAATTAAAAAAATGGAAATTTTCTGATAATTCGGACTGGACATCCGATTTTTAATTTTAAAAAAAAGTAATAAAAAAATAAAAAATAATTTGAATCGGATATCCGATTTTTTTCGGATCGGTATTTTCCCGATTTGAAATTTCGGATATCCGAAAAAATCGGATCAGATATCCGGTTTGAACACCCCTACATATAAACTCTCTCTAAACTTTTCTTTTTAGGTTTTCTTCTTCCTTGTGGCCACCGCCTATGTTTTCATCGATGGTGGCCACCCCCTTTCTTTTCTCTCTCTCATTAATCCAATAACTATTTGTCTATGTCTTTCTTTTTGAAAAAATAGTGTAATTTTTTGCCTCTATGCAAATCTTAGAGCTCATCCCTTTTTCTAGGGTTCATCTCTTTTTTTAGGATTCATCACTTTTTTTTTATCTTTATTTAGTTTTATTTGTTTTGGTTGTTTTATTTTTGTTGATCTTTGTTTTGTTTTTGTGGATCTGCTGGTTTCTTTCCTTCTCTGTGTCCTTATGTCAAGTCATCGTGTCCTTTGTGTTATTACCATCCGATCTTTATCTTGCCCATCCAAACATCTAGATTATACAATCTATCTTCAAACCCTTTTTTTGATGTTTTATATTACAGGTGGAAATGAATAGGACATGAGGCTTGTACGAATGGAACGAATGGAGCCGAAGGGGAAGGAGACCGGATCTGTTTGTGTTGTTCTTTGTTTCGTGTTGTTTTTACTCTACTAGATACCATCGACAGAGACTGGATCGCGCTTAATCTAGTTGACAACACAAGCTGCAGTCTAACTATTCGATAAAATACCTCAATGGCAATTCACTCATAGTGTGTAAGGTAGCCGGTACATCTAGTTTGCTAATCTTTTCATTTTTTGGCTTCTGTTTTTATGTTTTTATTTTGTTTCAGTTCTTGTAATTTTCTTAGTCCTTTGGTTGGCTAGATGGTCTTAGAAAAATGAGTTGTACAGTTTCTGGGTAGACAGTCTTCCCAACAATTACTGTACTTCTGATTTATTATTCTCATTATAAAACTTCGAGCATGCTTAGTCTTCTATTGCAACTAGTCCTTTTATCAAAAAAAAAAAAACTAGTTTAAGCATAGACAAATATCCATAATATAAATTACAAGCTTTGCAGAATTTAATCATAATTATATAATAATAATATATATAATCAAATTATTTTAATCATAGGCGAACCTATTAAGGGGCCTGGGTGCAAAAGTCTCACCAAAAATAAAAAAGTGTTAAAGTTACTATGTAAACAGGCCCCACCAAATTTTAAAATTAAAAAAAAAAAAAGGGAAACTCAAAAGGCAGATAATGGTTGTGATTCACAGCCATCAAACGACCTAACAAGCAAAACAAATCACAAATGAAAGTTGCCTATGAATAATCTATCATTGATGGCCGATTTTGCATGCTAGTTTTTCTTGTTTGTTTGTAAAAAAATCGGCTTCTTCCTCTTCTGTTAATGCGATTCTCGGTTCTACTCAATTGGTTTCTCCGCTTGATTTGAAACCGAAGGTATGATTTTCATTTTCCTTTTAAAAGTTTTGCAAATGAAATTATTGTTTTTTAAGTGCATTTAGTTTCGATGATCCACCAAGATAAAAATTATGGGCCCACCTCTGATTTCAATATGGTTTTACAACTTTGTAAGATGTGTTAATATTTAAAATTGAATCAAAATAAATTAAATCTAATCATAATTATTATTTTTTTAATACAATTGACTTGCAAATTTAACAAACTCTAACATTATCTTTGACCATAGCCAATAGGATTATTAAGAACTAGAAGAAGACCATCTGAACTTACAACTATAATACATTTTTGAAAAACTATGGTTAATAAGTCAATTAACCAACGTATATTGGCAAAATTCTTTTAATTACTTGTTTGATAAGTTTTTTTTCGGTGAATTAATCAAGTAAACGAGCCAATTTTGTCAACTAATTAATGAAGGGGTAACCAAGTGATTAAGCAATAATCACAACTTAAATAGTATATAATATTAGAGTATAAACTAGCTACATACATTGTATTAAGATCAGAACAGAATTTTTTAAAATGAAGCAGCTTAATTTGTCGTAAGCTGGCTAATTATTTTATTTCACATATATATATAATCAGCAGCTTTGTCCATATCGTACTTAAAAGTGAAACCCTAAATTAAATAGTGGAATATTAATATTTTTTTTTTAGCTTAAACGAAATTTTATAATGTGTAACCAGTAGATGTATACAGGATGCATACAACTTCAACCCTAACAGCTAGATTAAGGAATAATGACATAGTTTAGAGAGAAAATAACGTCATTAAAGTTAATCAAACGACTAATATGGAGGTAGTATAGTAATAGCATGTTACATGTCGTAACAGTAGTAATGTATTAGATATTTTAATTGGTGGAGTAGCAAAAACCAGTGTGTCGGGTATAAAGAAAGGAAATTCCCGGTTTTGATATAAAAGGAGTTCCAATGTTGCAGCCATGTTCATTGTCCTTGTCAGAACGAGGTTTTCTCAGGTCCGTTGTCTGCTTCAGATAGATTTTCTTTTTATATATTTTATTTTTCTGAAAAAAAAAACAAGAAAACTAATTAATTAATTTACAGGGGTTGTATATTATACTTTTGTCGTTATCCAACACCAAAACTGGTTGGGGTACATGTTTGGTTGAGGAGAGAATATTATTAATTAGATTTAATTATTAGTTCAAATTTTCAAAAATGTTTAGTTCATCATATTAAGGAAGGTGTGTGTGTGGGGATGATTTCTCATTCATTATAAACAAATGTTTGAATCAAATATATTTAGAAATGTAAATCTCTCAAAATAGGTTAAGGATCACATTGAATAAATGAATTCCACAAAATTTTATGTAAGAAATGGAGCAAGCTACACTAATTAATAGGCATTAGGACTTCCAGGGTCGTCCCACAAATTTAAGAGGTTCTATGCGAAATATTAAAATTGGGCATTGAGTCTCATAAAAATTAGGATATATATTATTATGATGAATAAAAAATATATATTTTGAGAATGACTTAGTGAAAGATGCTTGTCAAAACAAGCGCTATATCTAGCATTCAATATCTGTAGCATACTCTTATTGCTATTTTTCTTTTAAATTTAAAATTTAGAGGCCCTAAAAAAATGAAGCCATATGCGATGGGCCGAATTGCACAGCCTAATAGTTGGCCTAAGAACTTCGTTTATAACATAATTTTAACTTATTATAGTCATATATCCTGAACATCCCAAAAATTTAAAAAAATTCTAAGAAGGTAAAAAATCCGATTTTTATCATTATAGGTTAACTTACCTTTTGATAAGAAATAATAAAAATTTGCTAAAAATTTGATATATTATATGAATTTGAACCATTTTCAATTTGCTTATTTGATGACAATTTTGAACTATTGTTAATTTTTTTTTTGATCTTTTAATTTTCTCAACTTGTCACATAAGTCAGTTTCAAATCCATAATCAATCAAATATAAAGAATAAAGGTAGAACAATCCACATTTGAAGAACAAATACAAGCTCTAATTCCTTTTTTGAATTTTCTTAACAAATCAATACACTAGGTGGGTGGGGGCTTATAAATGAATAAACCATTTTACACAAAACTAATTAATTAACTTGCGATAAGAATATACATCATTTAATTATAAGTCTCTTACACTTATTATTATTATTATTATGCGATGTGGATTACATTTCCGATATGGTATATGATAATTATATGCAACCCTCGTCCCACAATTAGTGTCCTCACTTTTTTTCTTTTTTTGAGAAATAATAAGAAAATATTTTAATATAGGCAAAATTGAGCATAATTTATTATATTAGCCTTATTTAATTGTATTTGTAGATAATTATAAAATCAAAAAATTATTTTTTTTAATGGTAAATTAAGTTTTTAGTTAAATTATTACATTAAAAAGAAAAATGAAATTTAACGGACAAAACTAAATTAAAATGGAAAATTTTTTATGACGAAAAAAGTAGTAATATTTCCCACTTCCTACTGGTTGGTGCTTAGTTGATGTGAAAGAACAATACATGAGCTGAGTGATGAGTGACATAAAATTGAATTATTGCTATTGAAAATAAATGGAAACTTATCAAATTAGAGGGGGAACAAAGTACAAAAATTAATTTGAATCAGTATTAAACTAACTAATTCATTGTGGAGTGAGCTAATAATCTTAATTTACTCTAATCTTTTTATTAACCTTAATTTCAATCCCAATACTTGAAATGTAGTCCTGGCTTCATCATTAGAAGAAGAATATATTATAATATAGTGTATAGATTGTTGATTTCAGATTTCAGTTATCTCGAGCTGTTCAAATACGCAATCTAGTACAACCCTAACAAGATAACATAAAATAAGATGATGCTTTGCATTTTCCTTTAAATAATACAAAAACCCCTTTATTTCTATTAATTTTATGCTTAAGGTTTTAAATTTGATTTAAACGCTATGTGTTCCCTGCATGTTTCACATAAGACAAAAGGTGCAATCACATTTTCATGTGTTTTCTTTTGCAAGGTTTAGCATTTTCATTTTATACAACCCCACTCAACTTCAAACTACACATGGATTTCTTTTTCATATTTGTCTTTTTTTTTTTTAACATATATATATATATATATATATATATATATATATATATATATATATACTCCTTTAGTTACCCTCAAGAGAGTTTAAACCTAGGACATCTGGTCTTTGGTGACATTACCTCACCACCAAATCATCGTCCTTGGGTTTTTAAAGCTTTTTTAAGGATGAGGTGTCAACATTTTAGACCACTAATTGAAATAAAAAAAATAAAATTAGACTATAATTAGTATACAATGATAAAATGCATTTACTTACATTTAAGCATCTAACCTTGCGTTGTGACAAAAGTTGGAGACAAGTTTTACTTTCTACTATAGTTCTGTTGGAAAAACACATCACTTATATTTTTTGTGTTTAATAGGGAAGGATATAAAATAACATATTTATTATATTATCAATGATGAAAAGGCAATTGGTGAAAAGAAAATGATGAGAAGGTATTGAAATAAAATCATTCATTTTTTGACCTAAAAATAAAATCATACATGGTGTTAAAAGAAAATAGCAATTATGAAAAAAATAAAAAATTAGCATACGTGGAGATTATAAAAAGATCTCGAGTTTGAATATTAGAAATACAAATGCGTTAAAACTCGACAGAGAAAGCTTTACCGCCTTTCTACCCGATCAAACTCTTTGGTAATCGGAAACTGAATGTTTAAAATTTTGAAGAAAAAAAAAAGAGAGAGAGCACATTTTTTCTTTGGTGAATTGTACAATTTGGAAAATATATCAACAACAAAAAATGCATTGAAAGCATTGATATCATGTTATCTTTACATATAGAAACTATTCTTCTTTGGCCAAATATGATTTTTATGATCTCACGTATATTTTATAATAATAATAATTAACATATATGTATATGTTGTAAGATTGAATTAATTAGTTCTTTAGCCAAACAAATAATGGATGCATTTATTGTCAAATTAAGTATTTGAATAGTTTTTGTAAATAAATAAACAAATGAAATACACTATCAATTTCAAATCCCTACAATATAAGGGAATGAGATTGAGTTAACATATTCATCACAATATCTACACAAAATTACATGGCAAATGCAGTTATTAGTAGTACTTTCTTTAGGAACATTTAGTATTTACTTGGTTCCATTAAATTTAACACATTTTAGGATTTATTTTCAACTATATTTGTCACTTTAGAACACTAAATTAATATAACGTTTTAAAGATATAATGTTAATTATATATTCTAAGTAAAAGTTACGATATCCTTGTATATTAAAATTATGAAAACGTATAGCACTACTTAATATGTCCCCTCTCACACACAAAATACATATTGAATTATAATCTCTTCGTCACATTTTTCTTATTTTTTAATATTGATAAATATATAAGCCTACCTACATAGCTTAGCAAATATTAATCGATATTTTTCCAACTAAAAAAAAAAAAAAGAGGGTTGAAAATATAAAAATATAAATAATGTAGTTAATAATTTAATATTTTTATTTCTCTTATTTATAAAATTAAAAATTATTTTCATTGCTTCTGTAAGTATTTTCATAACCTTTACATAACTATTTAATATTATTCACTTGAATACCCGCTTGATACGAAAAGAAATTTAATACTCAAATATCACTGGAAAAAACTATTTAAGAAAAATAATATAACATAATAAACTAATACCTTAAAATAAGAATATTTTTTTAGAATTTTAAAATAAAAATAATTATAATACAATATTGTGATTAAATATTAAAAATAAAATATATAAAACGCAATGATTTTTTAAAATAAAATATATAAACATTATATCGTTATATTTAATATAGTAAAATTACTTATTTTCATAATCATAAAAATTTTAATGGATAACAGCATGCTCAATTTCAAAACTCAAAACTATTCTTTAATCGTGATCAGGGCCGGCCCAGAGATTTCAGAGGTCTTGTGCGATTTATAAATTTGGGGTCCCTAAAATCAACGCAATTTGGGACCGACCGAACTTTAAACTGTCGTTTCTCATGATTCTAGCAATGAAAATGGCCAAATGAAGTACCGTTAAAATCGTATTTTCACCTTCTATCGATCTATGGTCTCAAATTCGATGAAAAATGACCAAAAATTGAAGAAATAAAGCTTAAATTAAGTTGGTTCAACAATCGATTTTAATAGCGGCACGTTGCTTTTCTTCATTGGGGCTCCTATTTTTTGAGGGGCCCTGTGCGGTAGCACACTTTGCACACCTTCAAGGTCGGCCCTGATCATGATGGATAGTGACATCAATTTACATATTCCATAGCCATTAGAGCACTACATATTAGCTATTGAGCTGGTTTGATAATGCGGTGTTACCATACCACAAAAATATGTTCCACTGTAAGATTAACATCCGTGGAACATAAAGTTAATTCAAAAATAGGGAATTAATATCCCGCCAATTCATAAATAAATGCAACTTTGAACAAATTAATGGGCATTAATTACTTTTTTCCAATTTTGTCATTTCTCTATTACTAAATAAATTATTTGTACTAAATAAATGATTTGCACAGTTTCCTAAAATAATATACCTTCTACACATATTTTGAAGGCAAAATAATAAAATTAAAAAAAAATTTAAAATTTTTATGTCTATAACTTATATATACATTATTATTGAAAAATTCTACTATTAAAATTAAATATCATTTTCTATATATATAACTTATTTAAGTAGTTGTAAAAATGTTTTGAAACTTTTTTTTATTGTAACAAGGACATAAAAATCCACCTTATGATAATTCCTTAAATCTCCTGTCTGTCTCCATCCTAGTTTCAGTAAAGGAAAATTTAGCAAGAAAGTGAGGCTAAATATGGAAATATGTCCAAATTAAAAAATAAAACCGCGTAAAAGAAAACGAACCGTTTACATTCCCATGTTTGCATTACTGTATATCACAATATATAATTAATCATTGACCAAATTTACAAATTTTAGTTTATAATAAATAAAAAAACATTTTTCTTTATTTTTTTTATTTCAAGAAAAAAAGTGAGGAGAGGTTATGTAAATAATTTATTTTAAGAGATAGACAAGAGTCCTTAAGGAATGGGTTGTGGTTCTTAAAAGAATTTTAATGTTATATAGAAAGAGAATTTATTTTATAATTTTACAGTGTTTTATTTTTAATTGGAAAGTTTTTTCACTTTCCTTAAAATTGGATTAGTTTCTGTATTTGAGAAAGCCATCACTTTGTCCTTTTGTGTGGTTCCTCTATAAATCACTCCCTACTCCCATAGCCTTAACTCCCTTCTTTCTTTATCTTTACGTTTCTTTTCTTGCTACAGAGGGAAAAGTTCAAAATTAACGAAAAAACAATGGAAGCTTTTGGTTCTCAATGGAGCTATGAGGTGGGTTTTCTTCTATTTTTGCTCATTGTATTTGGGTATTTCTTGTTTTCGTTTAAAGTTTGTTTCTTTACTTCAATTCTATCGTTGATAGCCAATTGGGTCTGTTTGCAATTCATAAGTTTTGTTACATGAATAAAACTCATTTTCAATTAATCTATTTATTTCTTGATCTTATATGTTTGTTTGATTCTGCTTTTTATTAAAAAAAAAATGGTTTGATACTGCTTTCTCCACCTGTAAATGGTAATTGAGTTCAGTTTTATTCGAAAGAAAAAAAAAATATTGCAAATTTTGCCATTAATGGCATTTTGCTTACTGTTCTTCAAAGAGAACTTTCTATTTGTGCAGATGGAAAAAGGGTTTTGTTGATTTTTCTTCTTCTTCGTTACTGTTCTTTTCCCTGTGTAAGTTTGTTTTGTTTTGGAGAAATTGTAGCTTTAGAATTTTCATTTTCTTGGTAAATTTGTCTTTTATTCTGGAAAAAAATGGAAATTTGCATTGTCCTGTTCGGAATAATAGAAGATGTTGAAATTCAGAATTACAGAGTTCTAATTTTTGTCAGTATATAGAAACTCAAGTCATGATATTTCGAAGGCATGAGTCATGAGCCAAAGGGGACCAAAACCAAACCCTCCTTTTCAATTTTAGTTTTGAAGTTAGGTTTAATTTGGTCATACTTCCACCCTTTCTTTTGTACTTTTCCCCTTCATTGCCAAAAAAAATCTGTACTCTGTTTGACTGAAATGATTTTGCTCTATATGGGTGTAAATTTTTTTTATCATTAATTGGATTATAAGTTTTTTTTTTTATTATTAAAAGAAGAAAATCCTCTGTACTGCTACCAATTATAAAAGGCAATTAGTTCTTTTGAAAAAAGTAAAGCCTGCAATGTTCATTTTATAATATTGTTTTCTTTGACAATTATTGATTTGTTTTGCAAAAGAAAATAATAAATATTTTACAAATTCTTGTTGCAGAACATTGACGAATTGAACCAGAGGCTAATAATTGAACTACAATCGGCGAATCAAGAAATGAGAAAGCAGAAAGAAGATATGAAACATTTAATTGATCTTCTGAAAGTGGCATATAAAGAAAGAGATGAAGCCAAAGAACAGTTACAGAAAGTTGTGAACAACCTAATCCCTTCAAAATCAACTGATATAACTCAAATTTTGGTTCAACCGAAACCTGGAAGCCCTCTTCTCATACCCATGAAAGGAAACTCAAGCATTACAGAATCCAACAGTTTATCGGATACATATAATGCAGCTACTTCACCAGATCTCTCGAGTATGAACATGGCAGATTCAGGTCGTATGGACTTTGTTAACAAGACATATGTTCAAGACTATAACAATTTGGTGCATCCAAAAGTTGACCCTGCTGATGCTGCTATTGATAGTCTTGTTAGTGGAAAAATGTTGCCTGAAAAAGGCAAACTTTTACAAGCTGTGACTGAGGCAGGCCCTCTTCTCCAAACTCTGATGGTTGCAGGCCCCCTTCCACGGTGGCGAAACCCTCCTCCGTTGCAGGCATTTAGAATCCCTCCAGTTTCTATTAAAGGTTGTGAGAAAACTAATTCAACTGCTGCTCAAAAACCACAGATCAATTTAACTTCTTATCCTGATATTAGCCGCGGATCGTCCCAGATGTGTTCTGTTTCTATGTTAAATTTTGCTGGTGGAAGTGGTTCTGCTTCTGGTTTGGACAATGGTTTTGGTTGGCCCTTAAATTCTGCTAAAAGACAGAGATTTTATTGATCTTTCATATAGATATACATAAATATATTTTTTGTAAAAAAAGGAAAAATTGAATCCCAGTGTTGGATTGTGTAAATGAGATAATTTAGTTTTGGGGATTTGATTGGCATAGTTAAAATTACCAGATTTTGCACATGATATTAATGTTACATTTCTGGCTTTCTTATTTATCAGAGACTTCAATTGTATTTTCCTAATTTCCATGTTAACCAAGAAAATAAAATTTTGCACATGACAGTTCATGTTGATGATGATGACTTATGATATTGCACCGAATGTTGACCTAATTAAATTGGGCAGCATAGTATTTTGAACAACAGTTACTTTATTTTGATTGGCTTATGAAATGGGAAAAAAAATCATGATTTTGTAGAGAAAAATGAAGTCAATGCTCCTTGTACTAAAAATAAGTCAATTTTCATGCTTTTGTTATTGGAGAGGGTATTGAAAAGTAGAGTCTCCGTTTACATGTTTTATTTGTTAAGGTTTTTCTTATTGTTAATTTTAAGGTTCAGAACAGATGGGTGAGTGAGTTTTATTACACAATGAGAAACTCCAGGTATATAATTGTTGATTTGCAAAGTTCACGCACCACAAAGCAAAAATGGTAAAGTACAAGGGGCAAATTTATACAATATGCCGTTTGATATTAAGAAATTTGATGGAGAGAATTTTGCATTGTGACAAATATCTGTTGATCTAGACTAGATTACACGAGGTTTTAGAGAGCAAACCAACCCATGGTAATACAGAGTGGAGATTTAGGAAGATCCAAAATTAGCAATGAAGAAAGGAATGTAGCACAGTGAATATGCTCAGCTTCTCTGGTACGCAAGTAGAAATGAGGCGTTTCAGCAAAAATAACTTCGAAGATTCTTCATTGCGGTATTGGAGCCACGGACTCAAATCCATAGTTATGCAATCTTTCCCTGTTTCCCAGTTCAAAAAGAGGAGAAAGCAGAGGAGGAAACGCGAGAAATCAATGGCGAATGTGCTGTTTGCCTGGGGGAGTTTGAAGGAGAATGGCTCAAACATCTGCCAAATTGTTCTCATGCATTTCATGCTGAATGTATAGACACTTGGTTTCAGACTCGTTCAAATTGCCCTCTTTGCAGATCTCATGTTCATGAATATTATATTTTCTATCAACTCTTTAATTGAAAGTCTGAGGAGGGAAGATTCTTTCCATCAAAGAGCAAAATATTACCACATTTTGCGCTCCCGAGTTTTCCACTGAAGAATTAGGCCTTGGGTTTGGTTGTTCCCATTGAAGAGAGAAGCTAAAATGTTAGAGCTTGGGAAATGTAGAAGACACTAAACTTAAGCAGAGCAAAAAAGTCCAGTCTTAGCACACAGATCATGTAAATTTTCAGACATTTCTTTAACTTTCAACCTTAAAACCACAGTAGCCATCGGCTTAAGGGGTCCAACAATGATATTTCAGACATTTCTTCGACTTTCAACCATAAAACCACAGTAGCCATCGGCTTAAGGGGTCCAACAATGATATTCTAGCAATTTGACAGTGCCCTTAAGGCCAAACCAAGGTGGCATGTACCTAAACTTAGAAAAGTAGGCTAACCATGGAAAATAACCTCGTTGAATTTGAATCAAATTGGGAATAAATACATCGCCCATGATTAAGTGTGCAAAAGAACCACCAAACGTTTAATAATGCCTTTTTAAAGACGCAATGCCAAAAAATGCATTGAATATTAGCATAAATTTAGAAGCTTTTGATCCACAGATTATATATCGCATTCAACTAGTCCTATCCGCTCTTATTTTATTGCTCAGCCAACTGGCCACCTTGGTGAATAGACATTTGCAAACAAAATAAACTTCTGGAACAGGAAAGAGACAACTAGGTCTACAGTTGAAGTACATATTCTATACCATTTTGAACATTAAGGATTCAAAGCACAAACCAATTTTGATAATCATTTGTAGCCTGAAAACCCAACTATAATTTTAGTTGCTAAATTGAAAGTGCAAAGCTAACAAGCCAATATTATAAAAAGATAAATGCATAACAAAAAAAACTGTAACACAAGTTTACAAGTTTAAGGTAACTGATCAAATCCTTCCCTGCTTCAAGTTGCAACAAAAATAGCTTACTCCAACAAAATAAAATGATGAAAATTTGACAGAAAAGGAAAAAAGCAGACTAATTTAGATGATTCCAATTTTGTTTGCCACATCCAAGGCATCATAATCTGGTGTCAACCTCACGTATGCTTTCTTTGTTCCATCAGGCCTACAAAACATTAAAAAATAAAATATATATAATATTTTGAAAAGAATTTCAAGAGGTTTGTTATTCTAACTAGGGAAAACCGAATGCAACTTATCAGGAAAACTTATCGAACATCAAAATTCAAAACCTAATGACTATTTTTAACAATTCAACTTATATCAATCAAATCTCATATGTGGTTTCCAAATGTCTTGAACATAAAAAATCTTGGGCCCTTATTTCACCGAGAAAGATGCATACAGCATCAAGAAAACAGATTTATTAGATGAACCCGGAAAACTTTAGAGTCAAAATGAATTCAATGTTCGGCAACCATTAATATAATGTAGTGATTGTTTATCATTCGCACTTTCAGGTTTATTCCTGTCTTGCCAAAACAATAAAGAAGGAAATATATTACACACATTACTGGCTACTACTACCATCAGGCATGATATCCCCCAGATTCATAACTTTTGAGAGGTTCCAATCAACTATTTAGGCTACAAAATCTTCAGTCATGCCAATTTTATTTTTTTTTAAAAGATTAAAATATTTGCATTCATAAGAAAAGGCTAGGGGATTAATAACCAACCTGATCAAGGTATTCACTTTCTTCGCCTGAATATCATACATCTTCTTGACTGCATCCTTAATCTTTTTCTTGTCGGCACGAAGGTCAACAATGAAAACCAAGGTATTGTTGTCCTCAATCTTCTTCATGGCTGACTCAGTAGTAAGAGGATATTTCAAAATCTGATAATGATCAAGCTTGTTCCTTGGTGGAGCGCTAATGCGAGGGTACTTGGGATTCCTCTCCTTCTTTAGTGTCTTTGGGCGATGGAATGTAACCTTTGTCCTGATCTTCTTACCCTTCTTCTTAAAAGTTGGTCCAGACTTCACTGCTTTGGCAGCCTTGACAGCTTGTGCCTTAGGATCAGACTTTTTTGAAACATCTGTTTCACATGCAGTACAACACATCAATTAATTAAGGAACAGAAATACACATACACATGAATACAAGACATCATAGCTTAACAGCACAACATTTACCAAGTAAGATTAATAAAAGATGGGATAAAATTGCACAAGAACAATTCTATGTTTAACAGTGATGATATCAAAACTGAAAGAACCCCAAGTATATACAGTCAAAAGTGTAATATGCAGCCTAAGAAACAATATTGATCTTAGGAAGGCTGCGAAATGCAAAGAAACGTATTTTCATACTCCCTTCAACAATACTCTTTAAAAAGATTACAAATTAACAGATTTTGTTATCTAAATCAATTATTGAAATAATGAACATACAAATAGCTCATCAATAAACCCAATAAATACACACAACAGAAGTTCAATTTGCAATTTATTTTTCTCTTCAAACTAATAAATTGCAAGTGAAAACAGTACAGCAAGCGTATACTCATGCTTATTTTCAATAATAATACAGTTTTAAGGAACTAAACACAAGAAAGCCCTTCAATAAAAAAATTGAAGCAGGATATTAATTCAGTTTCCATTATTCTGACGTTCCAACTATAATTCCTTATTTCCTCTAATCCTCATTTCAACATCAACCATGTAAATGAACAATACAGATGAAATGATCTTCCCCAAACAGTTCCACAAACAAATTGAACTTATGAATAATTGCATTTCAAAGACTACAGATTAATAAAACAAGAATAACACATCAAGAATGCATACCTTTAGCTGGTGCCATGGCTGCTAAGTTTTCTAATTACTTGAAACCCTAAATACAAGAACAGAAAAAATGCGTTATTATCTGTCGATTCTTAAGCAGACGAGAAGAGGAGGAGTTGTATACCTGTTAGCGAGCAGCAGCCGAGCTGTTTCTAGGGTTTGGGGCGCTAGTCAAGAAGGGTTTATAAGGAGAGCATCTTGTGTTAAATTGACATATTGGGTTGGGCTTTGTGGATTTAGGGCCTATGTGTAGGGTTTAGGCCTCAGGGTTGTCTCATTTGTTATGCCTTATTTTCGTAAATTGAACCCGACTTTGGTCTACTTGTCCATGAGCCCATCGAAGACCCTATAAATAAAGAACCTAAGCTTTTATAAATTAATTTTCACAATGGATCATAACCCCATTGCATCTCATTGAATAAATTCAATTATTATCTAGTTTAAATTTAACAAATATTTCACATTTTATTTTTATTAGAGAGAGCTCTATTGTCTGTACAAAGAATTTTAGAGTTTATTCCATGCTATAATAATTGAAATAAAGTAAAAAAAAATTACAATGAAAAGTATGAAAGAAAATCTCAAAACTTTGTAAAATATAAAAAAATGCGTTTTACAATCTAATGAGATATTTCATACCATATTGTATAACTTAATCATGTTTCAGTCTTCTTTTTCAAGTGAGTCTGTATTATTTACAGTTGGGTTGGTGAATCCAGACAAAGGTCCTCGTATATCTGAACCATAAATATGACCCATCTTAGTACGTTTTGTTTCCAAATATCTTCTATTTTCCTCTGTAATGGGTGTTAATACAGGAACTCTTCCAATAACTGCTAAACCATATCCTTTTAGTCCAATAAATTTTGTTGGGTTATTTGTCATTAATCTCATCGTTCGAACTCCTATGTCTCCTAAAATCTGCACACACCAAATTTAAAATAGGTTAACAATATTTCATTGAACACTGTAAAAAATAACTTTCCAGTTTTTGACCAACCAAAATGCTAAAAATCTATTTGAAAAGTGTTAACCTTTATCATATTATTACTTTTTTTCTGAATCAAAGATGATATGTCAGTAATAAAATTTTCAATCAAGAAGCATGCTTTCATTACACATTTTAAGCATAAAAGTCACCTGAGCACCAATGCCGTACTCACGAGCATCGACATCTAAACCAAGTTCAATATTAGCTTGAACAGTGTCATAGCCTTGATCCTGTAAATTGTAGGCTCGAAGTTTATGACCGAGGCCAATCCCTCTTCCTTCATGACCTCTTAAGTAAACCAAAACCCCTCTACCAGCTTTTTCTATCGATTGCATTGCCAAATCCAATTGGTTTCCACAATCACATCTAGCTGATCCAAATATGTCCCCTGTTAAACACTCTGAATGGACTCTCACTAAAACATCTTCTCCATTTCCAATAGTACCCTGTATGTAAATTTTTCATATTTTATAAAATTAAAATAAATAAAAACAAACTTGTAAAGGCATTGTTTAATACCTTTACAACTGCTACATGTTCTGTTCCATCTAGTTTTGATCTATAGCAATAAGCTTCAAATAGACCCCATTTTGTTGGTAAGAGAGAAATTCCAGTTCTTACAACCAACTTTTCTCTCTTTCGTAGATACCTGCCAAGAAATGTTGTATATTAGTACATTTATAGACAATTTATAATGACTTTACGTATAATTTGGTACTTCTACTCAATTATTAGCAGATAGCCTAGAAATTTATATGGTGTATCAGTGGAATTAATTATAATTTTTTTATTACCTTATTAAATCAGTTATCGATACGATTGGTATGCTATGCTCCAATGCCAACTTTCTTAAACTGGGTAAAGAAGCCATAGAACCATCATATGGCTCAAGAATAGTTGAAAGAACAGAAACCGGCTGCAAACCAGCTAGCATTACTAAATCTACAGAACCTTCAGTATGACCAGCTCTTCTCAAAACCCCGCCGTTTCTATATTTAAGTGGAAATACATGCCCTGGCTTTCTGAAATCTTCTGGCTTGGAGTTTGGAGATGAAAGAGCAAGGACTGTCTTTGCTCTATCTACAGCTGATACGCCAGCAGAAGTTCCCATTTTCACATCCTGAAAAGGGGAGACGATATGGATTTTTTCTTAATAGTATATATATAATCATCTGCTCTATTAACTAAAAACACCTATGAAAATAAATAAGATCCTACCACTGTGATCGTGAAAGTAGGAGCAGAAGAGTCATCATCTTCAGTTTCTGGAGACATTAGAGGAAGCTTCAACCTTTCAAGGTCATCCTGTTTCATGCCTACAGAAACAATCCCTGAGCCATACTTAACCATAAATGCTATATGTTTTGGACTTGTAAGTGATGCTGCCATCACAAGATTGCCTTCAATATTATCATTTTCATCATCTACAAGAATCACAAACTGAAAAAGAATTTTTCAATATTCACAAATTTTCAATAAATTAATGTTTGTCTGTTTCAATTTATAAATAGGAATATAATTTTGTGTTAACACAAAAATAAAACAATGAGGCTAGAAATCAAAATCCCAAATCGAATATATTCTCGAAAAAAAAAAATCTCAAATTGAATCAGAATGCATATTCTAAAATATAATATAGTAATAGACTATTATTAATCAAACAGTTAAACTTTAAATTGAATTTAATAAACTATTAATTTTTTAAAACTAGGTTTTCAAATAAATAAGCCTAATATCAGATTAATCATATCTAAATTAATTGAACTTGAAAGGGTTAAGTCAAAATCTAATTGAACCTAACCACAATAGACACGGTAAATCCAAACCTCTATTTGTAGATGGTTTGGTACACAGTGTGAAGTTGCTGACTCGGCTTTTCTGTTCATATCCCTTCTTCTCTAAGTCATCCAAGATACCCATTCATCTCTGCGATGTTTCTATTTTTTTTGTTTTTTTTTCGGTTTATTGATTAAAAAAAAAAAAAAACCTAATTGTGTGTTGAAATCGATTGTTATTGCTATAAGGAAATGTTTCGCTGGAGAAAAACTTAAATTCAAAATTTCAGAAAACTTCAATGGTGTAGAGGGGTGTTAATTACACAGCAAAAGCAAAATATCATAAGCAAAGCTAAGCAGCAACGATAAATGTAGAACAAACCCATAACCGTAACCCGATCTCAGAAAAAGGTAAACCCAGTTAAGAGCACCTCACAACGAGCTCAGCTCTTATTTTCCAGAAGATGAAATACCAGAACACACAATCTTTATATTAAAAATTTTATTTGTAAAATTGGAAGGGAAGAGAAATGGAGGCAACGTTACAAAAGCGATGGCGAATGGGATGATACCCATATGATGTTTGGTTTTTAATTAAAATGGAAATGCACAAGAAGATGTGAGCCTCTCAAAATCGATCGGAATTGATGAATTTTGGGTTTGATTTAATTTCGATTTATCTCATATATGTAATGGTGTTTATAATTTTAAATTTAATTATATTTGATAATTATATCAGCACAAGTTCTAAAAATTTAACCATTAGTGAGTTCTTTATAATGTCCAAATATCCAATCCTTGAATTTATAATGTTTGAATGTCTAATCCTTAAATTAAGAAAAATCATGCTCATATTTTCTATTTAAATAAGCCACATAAATTAGAACTTACATTTGAATTGGAATGCTTTAAGTGGGCTAAAACTAACGAAAAATTTTCTTTTAATTTATCGTTTTATTATTTTTATTATTTATTTTTTATTTTCTTTGAACAATCTAACCCCTTTTGATATGTTTCATGGTTGATGAAGTTTAGCGTTATTATTTTATTAATTTTATTTTTTTATTGAAAATAAAAATTTTAATTTAAAAAAAAAAACTCCAAATACCCTTTGTTCAAGCCCTAATACCCTTTATTGGGTAAAAATAAATTGTTTTAGTCAAGTAAATTAATTTTTTTTTCTCATTTTAATAAATTAAAGGGATTTAGTTTTGTTACTTTTGACTAATAAAATCTTATTCTAGGGTTTAAAACTTCACAATTTCACATCATTTTTTGAATATTTCACAAAAAAAACCATTTGATAATACTTTCATGCTATAATATGATTAAAATTTTGTTTATACCATGTCATGTATATATATAAGTTTGTGATGTAATTTATAAGATGATGCTTTACATTTTTTATTTCTTTTATTTGCTAAAAACAATGAAAAAAAAAAATTAAAGCAATTTGACTGTTTATATGTATATGTACTGCCCTAAGCCCTAAGGTAGTTAGGCCATTGTATATGTATATGTCCACTAATAACCAATAAATTGTACTATTTAATTACTAAAAAATAAACTTAAATTTATAATTAGACATACCATCATTCCATTGTTATATAAAAAAGCAACTCTTGTGAAAGAAATTAAAGATGTATTAATATTTTTATGAAAAAATGCTATTTTATCACTATATTTTTTGAAATTGAACTAATTTATTTATGTATTTTATATAATGGTCTGTTTTGTCTCTATATTTTACAAAAATTATACTATTTTATTCATTCTCTCCGGAAACGGTGACAGAAATTAAAAATCCATATTTCATCTAAATCTTTTTTTCACTGATTACAAATATGACATTAATTTTGACTGAAACAACACATATTTACTGAAAAATCTAAAAAAACCTTTCAATTAACTGATAATTTTCTACCTATTTTAAAAAAATAGGTTTTATTTTAGTCAAAACTAAGTTCGAATTTATACTCAGGACAAAGAAAAAATTCAAATGAGACGTAATTTGTTAATTTTTTTTCACTATTTTTTGATAAAAAAATAACAAAATAGTATAATTTTTTTAAAATATAGGACAAAACAGACTATTATACAAAAATACAAGAACAAATAACATAGGGGCAAAATAGCATTTTTCCCGATTTTTATTACCTTTCCTTGGCGAAGAGTATTAAGTGCCTGTTCAATAGAAGAATAGCCTGGGGTTGGACGGTCAGGATCACCCTCAGCATCACTAACGAAGAAATCAATGGTTTCAGGAGTAATTTCAGCATCAATTGTCCCAAATGGTGCAGACACAGCTTCATCAAACAAAGAACCATTTTCACTTTCATCAAACCTATTTCCACCGCTCGCTCTAATACCCCAAAATGCTCGACTAAAAATCATGTGTTTGTATAACCCAAATCCTGTTGGACTTAAAATGGTGGGAGCTGCAAAATGCCCATGAAAGCTGAAACAAAAGCATAATAATAATAATAATCCAATAGGAAAACAAGAAAAGAATGTGTAATTTTTTGTTTAAAAGAAAAAGTATATATACCATGAATTGATGAAGATGCTGGGAATCGAAGAAGAGATGAGAGAGAGGAAAGCACAGTCCATGGAGATGAATTGTTTTCTTGTTCTTAATTTGGATTTTTCCCTTTTTTAGATGTCAGGAAAGTTTAGTCAAGGAAAGCCCACCTCTGGTTTCGGATTGGGTTTCTGTTTCTTTCTCTGCGGAAAAAATTGAAAAAATTTTATTGAAGTTTCTGTTTCTTTCTCTGCGGAAAAAATTAAAAAAATTTTATTGAAACATTTCGACCACAGTGGGAGTCGAACCCACGACCTTTTGATCCGAAGTCAAACGCGCTAATCCACTGCGCTATGCGGTCTGTTGGTGATCAAACTAGCTGAATAAGTTTATATCCAATATTATTACAATATTTTATTTACCAATAATTCGGTTAACTTGGCGAAATAAAATAAAAAATATTTGATTAATTGCTTAATTCTACAAAAAATGCAATTTATTTAATTTGGTTTATTCGGTCAATAATATTTTGAAGCCTTTATACTATTACATTTTTATATTAGGCCTAAATTAACTAACTTTAACCTAAGCAATGTTTAAATTGTTAATTAAAGCATGTTTTATCACCCGAATTAAAAGTTTATTTTTGGTTGGAAAATTACACAATTGGAACCTCTGTTAGAATGAGGGTGAGTAAGGTTGACTACACTTTGGTTGCTATCGAAAACCAAACCACAAATCGAACAAAATTTCAGTTTTCGTTACCAAATTTGATACAATTTTTGGTCTTTAGTTGTTTCAATTTCATTTAGTTGATTTTCGATTCGGTATTCAATTGGCATTGTTGAATTGAAATTTTCCATTAGTTTGGTTAATCGAAAACCAAAAACTTACTTAACTAAAATACATCGTTTTTTCTATCAATATTAATATACCCCAAATAAATTGAAAATGTTAAGGTTTCTGTCTTTTATTCTCTCTTCCTCTCCTCCTCCCTTGAGAGCCGCTACCTCTACTTGTAGTTCTCTTCTATCTCTCGACTGAATTGCATCACAGCATGCTTTCGGTTTTCGCTACTGCATTGAATTGCGGTGACAAAAGACTCATGCCCCTTGTTTGAGCAGTCTTGAGTCTTCAATTTCGCAGGTAGTCACCTACGGTTGGTTTTGCGTTGTTTAAGGCGTTATTTTTAGTAATTGTTGGTTTAGTGTTTGTATGGGTTATATTAATTGCAGCTCAGCAAACTCTTCATGAAGTTACCAAAACAACAAGAGAAGTGGTAGTGTGTAGCAAAATTCGTGAAGCATGATAAGGTTAGGTCGAGTTAGGAAAAGATAAGCTTATTTATGGCCTACAATTGGATCTTAATTGCATGATGAGCAACAGAAAATTCACAATAGTTACATGAATGTATAAAACATTTTGTTTTTCTTGAAGATTAATTTTGGAAATTTTTAATTTGATTGGTTGCTGTAATTTGATTCTATTTAAGATTGTAATTTTGGGAATCTCCTCTTCCTTTACTTTCTTCTGTTATTATTATGTATTTGGAAAAATCCAGTTCATTATCTTTGTATAGTTCGGTGAGGAATCAAATTTAATTCCTTGTGTTCTTTATTGATGGTTTATTTTAGAATATTACCGAAATTTTTCGGTATTGATTATTGTTAACCAAAATTTTTTTCAATTTGGTATTCGATTCAGTTAACTAAATCCTCACTTATAAGAGTGAGGGACCGTTTGGTTAATTTTCTAAGAACCATTTGCATAATTTTCCAAGGACCATTTTGTAAAAAGCCTTAAAAATGACGTGATAAGGGCATAATAGGTTACGTATGGATAGTTCAAGGGCAACATGGGTCAAACAAAAATATTAAGATGCCAACTGGATTAGATGATGAGAGGACATGTTTGGATAGCTCAAGGGCATAATAGGTATAAAAAAAAATGTTAAGATACCAACTGGATGAGGTTATAAGAGGTCACGTTAGGATAATACATAATGGATCAAATCATATTCTAATAAGAAATAATATTTTAGTTAGTCATTAATTAAATTTAAATTATTATTTTAAATTAAATTAAACGAATTGAATATTATATTACTATATGCATTGTTAACATTATACTACCTTTATTTTTCTCAATTTTTTACACCTTAAAAATATAAATACCAATAAAAGCACATTTTTCACTAATATCAATACAGAAATAATAATAAACAATACTTAACTTTTTACAAAACTTATTTTTTCATCTATTCTAATAAAAAAATAATAATAAACAATTACAAAACTTACTATAAATGAAAATGTAAACAACCCAAAAACACATCCAAAAATGAAAATGTAAACTACCCATAAATACAATACGGAGGGAGTATTAGACTTGTGTTGTGGTAAATACTATCAATTTTTTATGACCATTCTTACCTAATCTTTGAAATAATATAGTATTATTATTTTTAATTCTGAATTAGAAATAATAATACTATATTTACATATGATAATAACGAACTATTAAGAAAAAATAATAAGTTTAACATGAATATTATTATCAATATAATAAAAATTTATAAAATTAAATAATGAGTTTTTCAAATGAAAATAATATTTAATACGAATATTATTATCAATATATAATTAATTACATTAATTGTAGCATCACTAACAAGAATATAAAATGAGTTAATGCGTATCAATAAAGAGAATATAAAATGAGTTAACATGAATGAAGAACATTGGGATTACCTTCTTGCATGTATTTCATGCACATTATAAGCTAAAAAACCAATTATACATAAATTATTAATTCTCATAATTAAGCACACTACAGTAAAACCTCGATAAAATAATACTAATGGGACAAAAAAAAAATTATTTAAGAGAGGATATTTATTTATCGATAAATTAATATCTTATTAATTTATAGAAATGCAATGGATGTTGAACAACTTTTGAATTATCCTAGTGAAAATGACAGTGTAATAGAATCACCTACGGATGATGAAATCATCCAGGGAGTGATGGGTATAAAAGCTGATGACAATCAAGAAGATCCGGATGAAAGTTGTGTTATACCAAATGTTTCTTCAAACAAGACTTTTTTAGCAATCAAGACCTTGAAAAATTACTTGCTCCAACATGAGAAAAATATACCAAATTAAGTGCATGCTTTGCAAAAAATTAAGGATGAAATTGCATTTAGTTCACAAGCAAAAAAGAAACAAGTGACTTTAAATGCATATTTTAGCAAAGTGTAATATGCAAAAAATATATATATCTAAAAATAAATTTTATATTATAAATGTAATGTTATATTTTATGGATTATTAATTTATATTTTTGTTGGGCCTTAAGGAATTTTTAAAAAAACTATTATCTTATGCATTTAACGAAATTATTATTTTAGCCCTTTAGCCCAAGTCGGGACCGGAAGAAATTATTATTTAAGCGAGTATATTAATTTATCGGGTATTAATTTATCAAGGTTTTACTGTATAATATATCTATAACATATATAAATACGTATTGTATTAGCATTTTATTTAAACTAATTAATAAACAAATAATAAACTATTAATATGGTATTATATTCTAACTATGAAATATAAAACAAAATAATATTAATATTAACACATAAATATAAATAATATTAAGTTCAGTGCTATTAATATACAGATGTCAAAATTGTATTAAAAATACAGTCTAACACTTAATTTTATTAGCAGTGTAAAATTATTATAAAATTTTAGTAAAAATCAAAACAATGTTTAGAAAGAAATTTAAATCCAATCCGTCACAATATTATCCAAATATAATAATTATTAAGGTTTTTTATAAATTTTAGAGGATTAATGACCCTTTTAGTCATTTGGTATTTTGAAGAAAATGTTACTGTAATCTATTAATTTTAGAGCAGATAAAGGTTCGGTTACTATCGAAAACTGAATTGAAATTCATAAAAAAATTAGTTTGTTAGTACCGAATTTATGATTATTTTTGATAATTCAATGGTTGGTTTCAGTATCGATTATCAAAATTGAAAATTCAGTAATAACCGAAATGATGAAAACCAACCAAACATTATCAATATAATTATACTACATTATTTTTATTATAAGACCAAATAAATAATAGATAACTTTCGACTAAATCTTCTAACCATAAAAGTAAGAATTCATCATATATGTATGAATTTTTATGATATATTCAAAGTTTAAAACAATTATGAAAGCCAAACAGTTAAGGAATATAATTTTTCAAATTAACAAATTAAAATAAATGATAGCCAAATATATTTGTTTAAATTTTGTTTATTTTCTAAAATTATTATTGTGTACAATGATCATTAAAATTTTTTAAATCATTGAATTTCGACAAATGGAAATTTCTAAGAATATTGCATGAAAGAACTGATAGTATAATAATTTTAAAATTTGAGGATCTTAAAGTATATTTTAAAAAATTAGAAAATATGAGAGTAGATTGCAATAAAATTCTCAAATAAAATTGGAAATTAATAATAACTAACATTTTTTTAGTTTCTTTTAGTAAAACTACATCAAAAATAGCATATTTTTTAGATTTTTACTTTTATACCCTTCTTTTAATATATATTTCTTGAATTTTAGTTTTTTTTTTGAAAGAAAAAATTCAAAAACTAAAGCAATTGAAGAATAAGACTAGAACCTTTGCTCCGCCGCCGCCGCCGCCTTTGCCAAATATAACCGGCCGGAGAACGAAAGGTATCGGTTGACAACCATCGCACCGATCATTTCTGCCGATGAGATTCCATATCATTTCTATTGTGTTCTTAACAAAAATCATAGAGTTGTAGTGAAACGTCAGTCGAAGAAGATGAACATGTTAAAACCAAAGTAACGACGACGAACTCGATAATTGTTAAAGGCAACAACTGTTCAAGGCTAAGATTTCTTCAGAGGAATAAGATGAAGGAGATGAACATTAAAGTAAAATTATATGTTATCTCCTGAAATTTGTTAATTTTCATTTAGGTTATTCATAAATAACACTTAATTAATAATACTCATACAAAAATTTATTCTTTTTATATAAATTTTATTACTATTAATATATAATTAATTAAATTAACTACAATATTAATAACAATAACAAAAATATAAAACGAGTTAATACGTAAATTTCACCTTAAAAAAATATATATACTATATATACTATAGATAAATAGATATAGATATAGAATAGATACGTAGTAGAATAGATTAGAGAAAAAACCGATGGGAAGTTTCTATTCTCATTCTGGTTTGATTCCAAACCGGACCGGACTTACGTAGCGTTGACCATTGCTAAGTCTGCTGACGTGGCAAATGTTTTTGAATGCGTTAGAATTAAAACTTTTAAAGAAAATTACAAATCGAAAGAGAAAGAAAACAAAACAGAGAAAATTCGCCGGAGAATACGAGAGTCACTCAGGCGGTCTCTTTCTGTTTCCCTCTACCCTCAAACACACATTCCCTTGTCGTTTATCCACTATTTAACTCTTCTTAGTCCTTCCTTCTTCCGCCACGTATCCACAGCCACTCTCTGATCCCGAATTTCCGGCTCCATATCAACCGGCCTTCGCTTCTCCGGCGACTCACTTCCACTCCGGTATTCAGCTTCCTCCACTATCTTTTATTATCTATTTTTTATGTTTTCTCACTTTAAACTGATTTTGATTTCTAATTTGCATTATTTCTCAGATGTGGTGGTAATTTTTTTTTTTCTATGGCCGATTCGTTACCATCAACAGTTAGTGCTAAAGAGAATAAGCTATGGAAAGGGGTTTTTGCTGTGTCTGGAATCATGACTACTCTCGTGATCTATGGTGTTTTGCAGGTTTATTTCATGCCATTTTTTTTTGTCCACATTAATTCACCTGCTTTTACATCTTCTATAAGTGGTACATTTGCTTATTATTATACTGTCAATAAAGAAAATAAGATTTATGCTTGATATAAATGCCTTGAATTAGTTTTGAAATTTATTGTGCTATTGGGAATTAGCACTTTATTTTTTTCTCCACTGTGCAGATTTTAAAAATTATAGTTGCATTGCACATGTTGAACACGAACATTGAAATCAAACATAATTTATTAGGAATTAAAAAGAAGTTCATTTGTTTTTTGGCAGGAAAAGATTATGAGAGTACCATATGGACTGAATAAGGAGTTCTTCAAGTACTCGCTGTTTCTAGTTTTCTGTAACCGCATTACAACATCTGCAGTTTCTGCGGGTGTTCTATTGGTATGAGGCTTCCATTTGCTCGTTTCTTGTATTTTCCCAGTTATATTCTGTTTTGAGCAGGCTTTCAGGTAGTAGTAGGACAAGTTGGCTCTTGTTAAAATATAAGTAGCAAGAAAAGAACCCTGGTTATGCTAGGAATAAGGATTGAATTGAGTTGTTATATTTCTTTCTTTTGTAGGCAAGTAAAAAGGCATTAAACCCTGTTGCTCCAGTTTATAAGTACTGCCTCATATCAGTATCCAACATATTAACTACCACATGCCAGTATGAGGTATGTTTTTAAATTTTTGAGTGTTTATCATATTGATTGATGTCCCATACGAAATTTTTTTATTAGTAATTGTGCATACTATGCTAAATCAGTATTAGTATTCCTATATTAGCATGCTGATGATGTACTGATGACTATATTTTTCCCCAGGCCCTTAAATATGTCAGTTTTCCTGTTCAGACACTTGCAAAGTGTGCAAAAATGATTCCTGTTATGGTATGTCAAGTTTACGTAATTATTATTCTTTTATTATGATTCCCAGTCATTTCAAATGTGTGATTCACTTTATCATTTACTTTACTTTCTTCTTTGTTTCCATTACCTGTTCAACTTGATCCAGTATTTCTCATGCTGCACTTACCTCATAGTCATACATGTGGATTTTTCTGCCCTCTTCATTCTTTTTCCTAGTTGAGCTAGCTGTATTTCCTCTAACTAGTCATAGACATACATTGAAAGTTATATTGTAATGAGTTATTACACAGAATGAAAACGGGGACGTACTAAAGCATGGAAAGGCCTTTTAAATTGATTTCACTTGGGAGATTGAGGAATATTTAACTTTCCCCTATTTTGTACTTCAGATTTAAGTTCAGTGTGAATAGTTTGACTAATTTATTTCAATTGATTTGTATAGATCTGGGGAACAGTCATTATGCAAAAGAGATACAAGGGAATGGACTACTTGATAGCTTTTCTAGTTACATTGGGTTGCTCGATTTTTATTCTTTTTCCGGTAATAATTATGGGCCTATCTTAGCTTGTCCATTTTATTATTGCCTTTCCTTTCGGAATCTGCATTTGTTTTGTTGCACCTTGCAAATTAGTGAAGTATTGTTTTTCATTTTCTGTAGCAAATTGACATGGTTTTTCTTTTTCAAATTCCATAATAAACTACGGGTCACGGTATAGATACTGATCTGGATATTTTCGGTTCCTTTTCAGGCAGGAACTGATATTAGTCCATACAGCAGAGGAAGGGAAAATACAACTTGGGGCATTACACTGATGCTTGGTTATCTTGGGTATTGATTCAAAATGCATTCTGTTTATATATATATTCTGAATTAAGAAATATACTGATATCTTATCCTCACGAAAATATAAATTAGATTTTTCATCCTGTTATGGATCAACTACCTGCTGCATAAATACAAATAGTACAGCTGACACTAATTGCTATTTATGTGCAAAGAATTCTTCAAGCTCTTTTGTTTGTCTACAATGATTTTCACGGTGTTAAGCAGTGAATCTGGATGACTTAAGAAATATTTTTATCTACCAGAGATTAAAATAACAGGCTTTGGGAAATGCGATTATGATGTGCATTAAGGTTCTTTTTGTGTTTAATAGGTTTGATGGATTTACAAGCACATTCCAGGATAAGCTATTCAAAGGTTATGATATGGAAATACATAACCAAATTTTCTACACTACCTTATGCTCTTGTGTTCTCAGCTTCACAGGTGAGTTTCTACAATGCGCCTACACTTGGTCTCTCTCTCTCTCTCTCTTTCAGTAAAATAAATATTGTAGAATTTCTCAAGATATGGTGTTGTTTGGAAGTAAAATAGAGTTGCGGTTAATTTGCATTCTTTTGTCATCTTTTGGAATGATTCCTTGTGACGGTCTTGTATACAAGTCTTTCCTCTATCACTGTCTCACATACAGCCCCCTGTTGAGCTAGTTGAGAGAAGGATCTTGGTTCAATTGTTCAAGATGGTGTATTTTGACCCTTGGGGTGTGCTTGCTGTAGCACATTTGTCATTCATGGCCAAGTGGACTTTATACTTTTTTCTCATTAGGGTCTTCAAAAAATTATACCGGAATTCTCTAACAGTAGGATAGGCCCTTTTCTTTCAAGTATGTAATGTTATTTTCTCCATGCACAGTATGACATTTCTATTGCTTTAGGATAACACTTATGTGCTGCATGCTCTGGTGTATGAATGAATGTCTTAAATTTTGGGTCCTATGCAGGGCTTGTAATACAAGGGCATCTGCTTCCAGCAATAGAATTTGTTTACCGCCATAAGGATTGTTTCTTTGACATTGCATTACTTTCCACAGTGAGTAATTTTTATTTATCAGTTGTCGTTCTATTACATGAGTCATCTAGACATGCTTCTCCTTTCCCTCTATCAATTTCTGATTTTGCCCTTGTTTGGAGTGAATATTGTTCATTGTAGGTGGCAACTGTTAGCCAGTTCTTTATATCTTACACAATCCGCACATTTGGTGCTCTCACTTTTGCAGCCATAATGACCACAAGACAGGTAAGAGTATAAAATTTCCAAAACAGAAATTAACATTTCACTACTTATGCCTTCACAATTACATTTCTGATAAAATTGCATCTTTTGCGATTCAAGTTGGTGAGCATTATGTTGTCATGCTTGTGGTTTGCTCATCCTCTCAGCTGGGAGCAATGGATTGGAGCTGTAAGCCTTTTTTTTTTTTCCCTCAACCTTTCTTTCAAAAATACTAATCTTTTTAAGCCTGGATATTAATTTTGCTTTCATGATCAGGTTATTGTCTTTGGTTCTTTGTATGCAAAGAACTTCTTGAAAAGTGCATCTCCAAAGCCTCAACCACCTTCAGAAAATACACAAAATAGAGCAACCAGCCTTGTAAAACCAATTGCTTGACGTTATAATTTTTTTCAGTCTTTTCAATTTGGCGCTGCCTCGAGTTTTATGGTGATAGGCAGCTATTATTATGGGATTTGAGGCTGCTTACTTTTTAGTGATGGCGTTTAAAGACTTAAAAGGTTGATTTTACTAATATAAACAACATGAAAGGCAAATTGCTCTTTCCTGAAATAGTTGGAATGTAGTTGTAGAAATGGAGAAAGGGAAATTTATGAGATCCAATTTTTGTGTAGGCATTACAATTTATACATTGACTAATTTTGGGGAAAAAAAAAATGAAATTTCTTATATTTTTTGTGTATTTTTTATATCTCCAAATACAGAAGTCGCACAAGGGCTGTGGAAATAGTATGTACCATTTAGCAATGCTAATTCGGAAATTTGAAAAATGTGTAGGCATTTTTTATTACATATTTATTTTAATGGTAGATATTTATACATGTAAAAGATAATAGTATTACCTTTCTTTCCTTTGACAAATTGATCGTTTGTTCCAAGTATGGAATTGAGACTTTTCCAATTTCTGTTCATTAATTCATGGAATTCTTAGATTCAATTAGTCTCAATTTCATCGAAATGATGACTTCCAAATATGGAATTGAGACTTTCCAAATTTCCATTGATTAATTCATTCAATAAGTCTCAATTTCATTGAAATAATGGACTACGAAATTCTATATAGAATTTCCAAATATGGAATTGAGACTTTCCAAATTTCCATTGATTAATTCATGGAATTCTTAAATTCAATTAGTCTCAATTTCATGGAAATGATGGACTACGGAGTTCCATATAGAATTTCCAAATATGGAATTGGGGCTTTCCAAATTCCCATTGATTAATTCTTAAAATTCTTAGATTCAATTAGTCTCAATTTCATCGAAATCATGGACTACGAAATTCCATATATAATGCGTGATTTTGTCGATTCTATCATTTTTATTTTTATTATTATATAATATGAGTTAATTTATTTTATTTAAATAATATTTTTAAAATCCATGCATTTTTTTTAAAAAAAAATCAAACTATATAATTTAGAAATCCATGAAATGCACAATCGATGCATTTAACATTTTATGCATTTCACTAATTCTATTGATGTTTGATTTCATCAATCCAAATCAACACTAAACAATTCAATTACTTCGCCATTTTGTTTACAATGTATCACATGAAAAGATGCATTCACAAAAAATAAAGGTTTGTTAATTAGATGGAGAGTTTGATTTGCATAGTCATAGTGGACGGCAAAATAAACGTGGCTATGTCATTCCAAATTGGTCAATAAAATTAGAGATCAAAAGTAGAACAATTACATGGTACTTAAAATTGGGAAGTCGATTTCATAAAAATGAAAATAGGTGAATTGGTAAGGAGCGAAAATTTGTGAATGAGAGAGAGATGAGTATGACGGAATAAATCAATTTAATCTAAAAACTTAGTTATATGTCCATTCTATCTATTACCCCCTTTTTTTTTCCAATTATGTCATTTAGGGTGCAACTGGTTATAACATTAATAGTTTAGGGTATTTTAGCCTTAAAGTTAGATTTAGGGTATAATCAGTTAATCACCTAAAGTTTAGGGCGAGTGAAAAATATGGTTTTGGCCGAAAATCATGTATTTCCTAAAATACAAAGTCAAGATTATTGAACAGTTGATTTTAAAAACAAATATATATTTATACGTTTGGAGTTACATAAGAGTCAGATAAGTATAAACTGAATCCAGAACTTTAAATTTAAAACTTTAACATTATCTATTACCTAACTAGATTTTAGTTTTTAAATACTCCAAACTATGGTTTCTCCCGTTTTTATTTATCTAACTTTTAGCACAATCATAACTGAACAAGATTTAAAATTTAATAGATAAATATTTAAAATTAACGTAATCGTGTTCACAAAGTTAATAGAATAAGTTATTTTGAAAAATTATATCCTTTAATTTGAATAATATAGAGGGAAGAATGTGGTAATTTACATGTAATCCTTGATTCAAAAAAAAGGGAGATAAAACTATATGAACAGGAGAGTTATGTTGTAAAAGTTTAGTAATTAAGTTGTAATATAGCCAAATTAGTTGATGGAATAATATTTTCCCAATAATATTTATAGAAATATATAAATTACAACTTTTTTCATAAAAAGACAACAAAGTGGCTGTAGTTTAGTGGTAAGAATTCTACGTTGTGGCCGTAGAGACCTGGGCTCGAATCCCAGCAGCCACAGAATTTGGGTTACTTATTTTGGTTTAACATTATTTTGCTCATTGCATCGCATGACTTGCCTGCTTCAAATAAGAAAGAACGTGCTACTAAATAATAATTCAACCTCATCAACATCAAGTCTCAAAATAAAATTATTATTATTACTCTTTTTTTAGAGGTTTTATTATTATTATTATATGGAAAATAATGTACTTCTAATAATGATTTTTTTTAGAGCCCTACCAATAATTTTTTTTTTTTTGAAAGGCACTAATAATTTATTGGTAAAAAAAAACACTAATAATTTATATATACATTTTTTTTTTTTGATAAAAATGCAACTAATAATTTTTTTTTTTTTGGAAAGGAATAGAACTAATAATTTATAGTAGTAATAAGAGCATTTCTAATGCAACATTTTTTATCAGTTTATGTGTCATATATAATAAAAGGTGTATATGAGAATATTTATAAGTAGACATTCAATGTAACACTTTCTATTTTATTTTTTATTTTACTTTAGAATTATTATTTAATATGTGAACAAATCACAATCTATCATAAATTTAGATATTGTCTAGAAGACTGTTTAAAAATAGAAGTTGGTGTCTAGTCCATGTCAGTTTCACATCCTCAATACATATTTGCATTGAAGATAAAATTCCTCTATTTTTTTGATATGACAAATAGATTGAAACAGTCCATATTAAGATCGAAGATGCTTTAAAAAAAAGTTTAAATATAGATAATGTGGATAAGGTAAGTAATTATTTTTTAAGATTAAATATTTATCATATCCCATACCTATTTTTATACGGAGTATAATTATCTAAATAATTATAAAAAAATTTAAAATTTAATAAGGATACCAATTGTAACACCCCAACCCGTCTTACGAATAAGACAAGTTAAAGTGTCACAACACCGTTAACTATTGCTACATAATTCTTGAATAACATAAAACTAATAATAATTTTATTAATAAAAGGCACGCTAAACCATATGTATTAACCATTTCAACTATTACAACATATTTAATCCAAGGCTAGCTTATGTATATATTTTACATGACAGCTATTTAATAGTACACTAAAAATTCTTGAACTACAATATATCTATACCAAAATGCTGTACTGGGGAACTGCTCCTGTGAATGCTGGATCTCACGCATTTTAGCTATAGACCTGCGAGTTACAAAAATAAATCGCTGAGCAACTTTATGCTCAGTGGGTACACATATATAATTTTGCACTTAAAATAAAATATTTTAATTTATAATCATCAAACTCATTTCATAAAATTGTATTAAAAATCAACTTTGCAAAATCATTAAGTAAGCAATAAATATTTATCAAACATTATCATTTATCATTTGCTCTACTGGTATTTTTGAACGCCAAGGATAAGACTAGGGTTACAATTCGGAGATAGATCGCAGCCATTCACGAATTGTATTATTCACTGTTCAATTCGGAGATAGATCGCAGCTATTCACGAATTGTATTAATTCGGAGATAGATCGCAGCTATTCG
>CATIWJ010398626.1:0-10450 GCA_949640765.1 Croton laevigatus
CCTATTGAATAGAGACACGGCCATAGATGAAATGATAGCATCATTTATATTCTGTATCTACCACCTGAGCATCATTTGTCATTTCAATTACTAGTTTATTTCCATTTTAATCTTATTGGTCCGCTCGGTTTAAATCTTAAACTTTAAAAGTCTAAAATAAATTTTTAAAAATTAAGACTCTAAGTCTAACTTAATAGACTAGTCTACTTCAGCTTTTTTTTTATTTCTTTTAAATTTAAACATTATTGAGATTATATAACAAAAAGAATTCAATTGTGCTGATTTCCTAAATTTATGGTCTAACTTAAGAAAAGTTACTTTTAGATATTTTGAATATTAGAGTCAATTCATGACCCAAATTAGACCTTAATCTAATCAAAATACTAATATATTAGTAATAATATATGCAATGGAACAAAGTTTAGTTAGGATATAGCATAGTTGATCATTTTACTTTTTATGGAGATAGTAGGATAATCTCGTTGTATAGCTTACACGGTTCATTAGTGGTCTCCTCTACATTTAAAAAAAAAATAGAAGCCCTAATAGACCAAATTGAGGGTTTATTTTCACCAGAGGTATCCTAACTTTAACCGTTATAACGAAAGGTACCCATATTCAATTTGTAATATAAAAGTATCTCAACTTACAAAGGTGTGAAAAAAAAAAAAGTACTTCTAATCAATTTCCAAGTCTTCAGTAGATCATAAGTATCAAATTATAATTTGGCTAAATTTTACATGAAGTACCTAAGATTTAGATAAAAGATGTATTTTTCAATTTGACCCCTAATTTAATATTATTTTTTAAAATTGAACAAATTGCATTTTTTATAATAATTTCTTTTAGTTAATAATAATAATAACTTTCATTAACTAATTAAAATTATAAATGCTTTTTAATATTTTAATTCAAATCATATGATTATAAAATAAATACTACACTTTTGTTATAAAAAATATAATTTTTTAATTATCAAATATAATTAAAAAATTATATTTTTGTTTAAAAAATATAATTTTTTAATTATCAAATTTAACTATTTTGAATAGAATAATATTATATTTAATAAATAGATAAATATTATATTTACTACATCGAAATACATCGAAATAATAAAATTTTAAAATTTTTACACATCAAAATAATAAAATTTTAAAATTTTTATATTTTGAACAATTTTAATATTTTTTTATTGTATTATCATATATTATTATTGTATTATCATATATTATTCCTATTTAATTATTTTCTAGACTTATTATAGATTTAGTATAGGGAAAAAATTAATTGGTCCATGAATTTTGTTAAAAATAATTATTCCATCCCTCCATTTTATGATAATTATTATTTAATCCTTTGATATTATATTCATGTCATTATTTAGTCCTTTTTACCTATTTCAAAACTCTACTAGGGCGGTGACTCGTCAAAAAGCTCTTCCACGGCTGCAGGTTTCGCCGTCGACTGGTCTGGTGGGTCTCGTGATGATAGTGGTTCGAGGATGGCGGCAACGACTTCTACTTCCTTCATCCAGGTTTTTTTTTTAAATAATAATAATAAAGAAATGAAGACGAAGAGACAACTAGGGACATTTTTTATTTTTTTAAAATTTCTTATCACTTTTTTTTTAACGTAGATCATGTATTTCTTCATCAAATATTACATCTTAAAAACGTTCCTGCACATAAACATTACTAATAAAACCTGAATCTAATGTTGATCTAGCTAAATTATGTGCAAGAACATTACAATTTCTAGGTATATAAATACAAGAAGCATTAAGCGCTTGATTCAACCTATTTTGAATATCAACGACAATGTCCAAAGTTTGATGATGAATCATTTGCTTCCCAACAATTGCATCAGCCACCATTTTTGAATCAGTTTCCACCAAACAGTTAGTCCATTGCTTTTCAATGATTAAATCCATGGCATTACAGATTGCAATTGCTTCTAATACCAATGGGTTTAGGATGTAAGGATATTGCTTCAATCTCCAATCAATTACTTACCTTTGACTGTTTCTTATCACTTTCAGATTCAAATGCTAATTTTAATAGAATATACCATAATGTAACACCCCAACCCACCTTACGAATAAGACAAGCTGCGATGTCATAAATACTGTTACTTACGTCATACTCGGCCACAATATAGTTTTTTTTTATTTACATAACGTTAGAGTAGCATACATATATATTACAAATACTACAGTTCCTAACTTATTTATTTACATACAAACCCGCTCATAGCGCTACAGATTACAACATATTTACCAGGTGTTTTACATAACATTTAGTTCAGTTACATGCCATTTTACAAAAGACAGAAGTTTCTTCCAAACAAAATGTCCTTTGGAAACTCTCCAGGAATCTGCAATTCCTCAGGCTCATCATCCATAAGCAGACCTGCGAGTTACAAAAATAACTCGCTGAGCAACTCCATACTCAGTGGATACAATATATAAACTTTAATGTTTAAAACCAGTTGACGAATTCGTTTCGTGAAATTATACCATATATAATCATATAAAACAGTGGTCATTTAACAAAGCAATGCATTGAATAAAATTCAGTATAATATAATTCACTGAGCATAATTATTGTAACAACATAACTTTTACTTTATTGATCATACTGGATTCCGATATAAGATTAAGGGCTGCATTCCGTATAGCCCTCTAGACTATATTGGAAATGCTCATTTCTCAGTATTGAACAAGCCCTCTGGACTATCAATACAATTTTTCTCTTGGTATTGTGCAAGCCCTCTAGACCGCCAATACATAGTTTTCTCATTATTGCGCAAGCCCTCTAGACTATACGCATTTTTCTCAGTATTGTTTAGCCCTCTAGACTATACGCAAATACAAGCAAATCAATAGCAGTTTCCTGTACAGGATCTGCCCACATGTCGACATGTTCTTATCTCTAGGACTCCAATTATCAAGTAGAGCTAAATACAATTTTTCCATTCATTTATAGTATATCATTTTCATTTCCAATAATTGAAATGCAGGGATTTAATAAAACCCAATCAATTAATTCTAAAATGCTCAGTGGATATTTCTCATGAAATTATATCATTTTTCTCTCACCGCGCTGGTACATTGCGTCTGCAATTACCGCGTCAGTGTAACAAAGCAGTTTACAAATAATTTACGACTCGAACGCACATTCGAGTACCCAGCAGTTTAATTCTCAAAAGCTCTTAAAAATAATGAATACTTAAAATAATGATGGAAAATCAAATTCAGTTTAAGTACTAAATAGTACCAAACCTGATATTCATTCCGCCTTGAAATCTACGCGTAAATTTTTCAATTTTTGTGCTCCCCGTCAGTTTCGGGTCCTATAAATAATAATTAAATATTTTTCATAAGTTTATAAATTAATTTCGAATCCTAAAATATTCTTACTTAACTAATTTATTCAAATTATACCTTTGTTGGGCTTAATTGAACTATTTAATAAATTCTGGGGTCAATTTATAATATTCGGAGGGTCTAATTGCGTCCAATTATAAGTTTTGGGGCCAAAATCTAATTAAAATTAAGCCTGAGGGTCATTTTACAATCTATTGGACCCAATTGCTCAACCAAATTAACTTTAGGGCCAATTTATAATTTCCAGGGGTATCTTTGTAATGCGGCTAATAGTTCTGGGGTAAAAATAAAATGCGGCAAAATTTGCAAGGGTTTAAGCAGAAATTTACCAAAACGGCGTCGCTTTGCCGTTCCTGAAACGCTGCCGTTTCAACCAAAACGCGTCCCCTTCGTGCGTTTTGGCCCTTCTCCTTCCTCCGGCGTTGAGTTCGAGTTGCAGCCGCAAGCTCTAATGGCGGCCGGCGTTCCTTGTATTTTTCGGCGACAAGATGGTAGCCGTTCGCTTCCTTTCTTCACGAGGATTCCAAAGGTGGCCTTAACTCCGTCGACCGCTGCGTATATCGGCCGGAAAAAGCTTTGAAAGATTTTTGCTTATTTTGGCCGGAACGACCTCCTCCGGCAATAGTTCGAAGCATTTGATACCTCTAATCCACTCTATTTGATTCCAGGAATCTATTGGTATAATTTATTTCAAGCTCTATGCTCGTTTTTACAAAATCCCAATTTCAAATTTTAAGGGTTCGACAAGTTCTGTTTTTCGGTTGTTTCTCGAGCTATCCTGAACGATTTTCAGTGATTTCGGTACCAAATTAATCAGCATTCAATTCTCTTCAATCCTCTGTTGAATTTTCGGCCAAATCCTGACAGAATCGTGATGTTGGGGTGATCTGAGCATGAAAACTACGATTTGGTCCTTGCGGTTTTCGTCTCCTTCCGGTCTTACCCTTGAAATTTACATTTTAGTCCTTCCTTTGTCTGTCTCTCTTCCGTTTGGTCCCACATTTCCCTTTTTTGTCCTTCTTGTCTTTATTTCCTTCAATTGAGTCCTAATTTTAATTAAAATAACATATTTTATTTATTAACTTTACAATTTACACGGTTAATTATTTAGCACGCATCCCGGTTACACAGTGAATCCTACTAACCCGGAATTACGATCGTGACACATAAAATATGGACGGAAGGACTAAATAACGACCTAATTATAATATGTATGGATTAAATAATTATCATCACAAAAATAAAACAGTGAAATAATTATTTCAAACAAAACTAAGGTACTAATTAATTTTTTTCTCTTTAGTATATTACATTAGAGTGAAAAAACATTAATTTAACATTTTTTTCCCCCAAATGATGAATTGTATTATTGTATATTATGAGTGTTTTTTTTAAAAAAAAAAAGTATATATAGTAATTTAGTGATGTTTTAGCAATATAAAAAATAATAAATTTAATAATAATAATAATTATTATTATTATTATTGTTATTATTATTTAAATCTAATTACCATTTATCTATTAGTTAATATAATATTTATTTATTTATTACTATAATATTTATTATTTTTATTCAAATTAATTAAATTTAATGATTAAAAATGATAATTTTTTAAACAAAAGTGTAGTGTTTGAATTAAAATATTAAAAAGTTATTTATAATTTTAATTAATTAAATTTATTATTATTATTATTATTATTATTATTATTATAAAAGTACAATGTGTTCAAGTTTAAAAAATAAATCAAGTTAGAGGGCTAAAATTAGAAATACTACATCCGTTCCAATATTAATAAGATTTTGGGGCAAATCATTGTTCCTAAATAAATAAGACTTTTGATATTTTTGATTGAAGTAGGACAATTTTGCTCTTTGTCTTGTAGTAGATATAATTTGTTTTTAGTGCATATGTGTAACACCCCAAATCCACCTTACGAATAAGACAAACTGAGGTGTCACATGTGTCCTTCAACGGTACTCAGAACTTAATTTTTCTTATTTATTTTATTAATTACATCACCCTATTACGTTACAATAATTTATTTTACAGTAAATCAAAAAATTCTTTACAATATTCTCAGTATATGTCACGCTAATACTTTGTCAAATTCGTTGGCACTCCACTCTACAGGTTCTTTCTTGACTTCTACTTCTGGCACCTACAAGTTAGCAAAAACTAACTTGCTAAGCGTTTCGCTTAGTGGATACTTTACACAAACATTTCAAATATTACATAACAAAAGTTCATGTCAATATAAATATCAGGTAGTGCACAATATAGCATCATAACACGATATAACATTTATTCATAGCAAGTTAAGTAAAGATAAAGTATCAAACATGTCTTATCGCCGCGTCGGTAATGCATCTTTCTTATGCTCCTTCGTCTCGGCTATATCCTGTCGCCAGCTGTATTACCGAATTGCAATTTAATTAATTATTTATTTGATTTTATTAATAAATCCCTTCTAACTATTTCTATTATATTAGTTATACTTATGTAGTCCGCTTAATTTATTATTTACTTTATTTGACCCTTATCTAATTACATAATTTCGTTATTGATACTATTTTTCGCTACACTTCCGTTGCTATATAATCGTATTCAATTACTCCGATTTTATAAATAAGTCCCGACTTTGCTAATTCTGTAACGATCTAATTTGGTCACCCATATTGTTCCAACATCAATTAATTATTATTACTATTATCATTAGGTTTCTACCTTAACATTTATTTATTTTCTATTGTTTAATTTACCCATAATTTAACTTTCCCAACTAAATATTCAGCGTTGACAATTTATTCTAACTACATCAAGTAATATTTTATCCCCTATTTCGATTACTCATATTAGTAACGCCATTAATTAATTATTTGGTCCGCACTATTTATTCATCCATCAATTAAATAATGTTTTATCAATTTATTCATTTATTTATTTCTGCGTTAATTGCGTTATTAATAATTTCGGTTATCAACTCGTCGAACGGAGTTCATTTTTAGATTCAAAACGTCAAATCGATGTCCATTAAATTCTGTCCAGAGGTGCTCGCCGGAGAAGGAATATTCCGGTTGCCGGAAAATCTCAACTTGTCGGATTTCAAATCCAAGCACACCGAAAGCTTCATCTCACAGCCTAGATTCTAAATATGCAATTACACACAACAGATTCCAAGCCGTTTGGTCGAAAAATCCAATAAACCATTCGGTCAGTCACCGAAAAACACAACTCTCAAATCCGGTGACCGATCAACACAAACTCAACATCAAAATAAAGCTTAAGGAATGGGGATTCAAGATTTACCTTCAAAGTGGATGGATCGTGGCCGGAGATCACCGGAAAATCAAGAAATCCAATTGGCCATTTGTACACGAGTTTCGATCCGGCTATAGATTAGGGGAAAGAGCTACATCATCGGAAAGGTCTTGAGGAAAGGAGTCTGAATCAGGTCTCTGATCGTCCGTCTGACCACCGAAGTGGCCGAAATCCCACCAGAAAGTTACGGTTTACGTGTTTCTCACCAGTCGCCGGAAAACGTATTTTCCGGTGGTGAATCCTACATCAATAGAAAGCTTATCTCATGAGGAGTCCAAAACTATCTTCATTTTCATCGTCCGATGCTCCCGGAAAACGCTTCTAAAGTTTCGGATGAATAGTGCTATGAATAGTTCTCAGCCTCTTTGAGCTGCGAGTACGCACAGCTCCGGCGACTTCTCACGACCGTGCCTACGTCGCTGGACTCGCCGAAGAGAGGTTTCCACGGTGGCAGGCGAAGTAATAGCCGTTGTGGTGGCGGCGGCAGCGCTGGGATGGCCGGCACAAATTTTCTCTTCCCTCTTTTCTTGTTTCCCGTTTTGCTTTTGCTTCTGCTTCTAATTTCAATTTTTGTCTTTTTTTTTTTCATTTCCCCCATTTCTATTATTATTATTATTATTATACCTAAATATACAGGTGCTCACGCGTATATTTTGAATAGTTTATTATCTAGTATTGCACTAACGTTTTATTTCGATTATACTTAACTCGCATTTACTTTTAATTAGCCTCTTATGCATAAATTTCTGATTATATTCCTTATGCTTGGTAACCAATTAATATTATCTTAAATTCTAATTATTTATCTAACTCTACTTCTCAAAGGAACCTTTTAAATTAATATTTCATATTTATACTCATTCGGGTATTCCAACTTTTTTTTTTTTGGAAATCTGGATGTGACAATATGGGGTCCACTTTTATAATGAATGGATATGAGTTGATTACTTTTTACGGTAGAATGGAAAGAAAATTATACGAAAAAATAAGGGTAAATAGTAAAAGTCTCAATAATTATGGAACAGGGGTAGTATATCTTTTGTCGAAAGTTTAGGTATCTCAAGTGAAATTTAGCCAAAATTACAATTTAGTCCTTATGACTTGTTGGAGACATTGAAATCGGCTAGAGGTAACTTTTTGTTACACTTTTGTAAATTAGGATATCTTTATATTACAAATTGAAGTTGTGATATCTTTTTGTTACAACGGTCAAAGTTATAGTACATCCGGTAGGGGTGAATCGAACAAAAAATGAGAAACTGATAAAAAACCGATCCTTTTTTTAGTAACTGATAACCGAATTGATGGAGGTGAAAACCGAACATCAACCGAACCGCAATATTCGGTTCGATTTTAAAACTAAAAATCAAATCCCATTTTGAATCTACAGAAACTCTAAATCGAAATCACAAAGCAAAAAGAAAAAAAAAGCAGCAAATTGCCAAAAAAAAAAATCAACATAAGTTTTTTTTCAAAATCTCAAGAAATTGCCAAAAAACTTGTTCTTCTTCTCAACATTTATTCCACCACTTCCAATTCTATCCATTGGCAAAAACCCTAAAACCACAACCAACAAACTAAAAATCAACAATGCAACACAGAAATGAAAAAGTATAGATAGATCGAAAATAATAATATTATTTTTGAAATTGAAAATAATCATAAAAAGTAAAAATTGAAGAACTTACGAACAAGAAAACGAACAATCTTTCTTATGTTTCTATTCTGATTTTTTTCTAGTTCTTCTGCCTCTATTCCGTTTTTACGGTTTTTCATTCCAGTTCTTTAGCCTTTGATTCCAATCTGAAAGGGGAGTTGTTGATTTGGAAATAGAAAGAAAAACCCTAAAATTGAAATAGAGAAAATGAAGAGATAAATCAAAATAAAAACAATAGAAGGAATAGAGAAAACAAAATATGGAGGAAAGAAAAATGGAATAATACCTCTAATAATCAACAAACAGTAATTAATCCAACAAATAAAAGAAGAAGAAAACGGTGATCTACACAGATAAAAAATCGATGAATATCACTGAAGATAGAAACAAATCAAGTAGAAGAAAAGAAAACTTGAAAAACGCAAGAAAAATATAACATATCGTAACTACTGTTTTCGTATTTGAGAAAGGAAAGGAGGCAAAAGGCAATTGAGAAGAGAGGGAGAAGGAAAGAGAGAGAAGAAGAAAATCAAAGAAAAATTGGAATTGGAGAGAAGAGAGAAAGAGAAGCGGTTGTGTGTTAAGCCTAGAGTTAGTAAAACTCATATATTTATATTACTTAGTTTGATTTTTGGGACCGAACTGAACCAATCAATTTATATACTTTCATAACAGCAAACCAAACCAAATCAAACCATTCAGATAACCAATTTTTAATTCGGTTCTAATTCGATTCTCGATTTTTTATGCTTACCCCTATCATCCAGTGAAAATAAGCCCAAATTGAGATTATAAATAGAAGTATGTTGCTAGCGAGCCAAAACCATATCGAGACCCTCGAAGTATACCATTTTTTTACATAAAGTCCCTCGATGAACTAATAGTAATAATAAGCCCTTCTACTATGGACGTGTATTTCACGAAGCCCTTCCGTCACTCATTTAACGGAGTGTGAGTTGCACACAAACGAAAGGCACGCGGAAGCTTCTTAAAACTTTAAAACGACTTCGTTTGAAGGGAATTAAAAAAAAAAATCCTAAAGAATCCGTGTTTCTTTCTTCTTCCTCCGTCTCCTCTTCTTCCTTCCTCACCTATCAAAACCCAACCACCACGATCAATCCAGCAGCAGCATTTCAACCATCGCAAATCCAGGTTCTTCGTCGACAGGAGTGAAAGACTGTCATTGGAAAGCTCCATGAGTTCGCTCTACTTGCGCTCTTTAATCTCATCTTCTAAGAGGGGTGGTTTGTATTTTTTTTCTTTTTACTTGAGAAAAGTTGAAATAGCCACACAGATGAGGAGATAGGGTGCGAATGTGGTGACCTAACAAAGATTACAGAGGATTTTTGGGTTTTAGATGTGGAAATTACGAAGAAGATGAGGATATTGGAACTGAGTATTATTTTCCACCATTCCCCTTTACCTCAAACATCTCGTATCAATTCATCAAATACCAACCATGTTCTCCATCTTCCTCTGTCCAATCAGTTCCCGGCGCTTGGCTAATTGTCTTTCTTGTAACGATTAACCTAGACCCTTTTGCTTCGGCCTCTTATGTCGACACTGCATTTTTCTTTTATATCAATTCTTTTGGTTAGGAATTTCAGTTGAGGCTGTGTAAAAGGTAAATTGATTCTTCTTTGTTTCTATTGATTTCTTTTGGGAATTTTTATTTAGTTTCTGTGTTTTGAGAGGAATTTTCATCTGGGTATTTTGATTTGTTTAGGATCTTGGTTACCAATTACTTTTTTATTGGTCTTTTTGTAGATATGGATTTGGTTCCCTGTTGCATTTCAAGGTTGATGTTCTTTGCGTTGAATTTATCTTTTGATTTCATACTGTTTAAAATTCAGTTTTTTCAGCTGCTCTGATGCAACAATTTTGAGGATATTTTTCTCCAATCAATTAGAATTATTAGTCATGCTTTGATGAAAAGAAAAAAACTAGGAAGAGAATGGAGTGTAGATGTAAGTTGTGTTTATTCATACTAAAATCAGAAGCTCTATAACTTCTGTTCATTGATTATTTGTTGAATAGATGTAAGTAATAATAGAGTCACTAAACGAGGGAATTGATTGGACAGAA
>CATIWJ010398636.1:0-11576 GCA_949640765.1 Croton laevigatus
TTAAAAACCATTATTCAGGAAATGGGTTGAGCAGAACACAGAAACAGTAGCATTTACTTATATATGCAAAAGGGTAGTGAAAGACCACAGGATTTTCAAATTATTAACACAAAATGCATCTAAAATACAACAATGAGACAAGGAAATAACATGATCTTTGTGAGTTTATACTTACTGAAGTGGAATCAAAGACAACGATGGAAACCCCCTAATACGATGCCAAGATTTGAGCTTTGAAAGAAGGGGTGCTTCGGGGAGGAGAAATATGAGAATACAACGTTGGGTTTTATATGCGATCTGAAAGGGTTTCGATGAAACCAAAGTGGAATTTGTTGCTACTCTCAGGAAACTTTGTAATTGTCGAGAGAAATAGGTGGAAAGAGCTTTGTTTTGCTGGGTGCTCTTTTTGGCGCCCTACTAAAAGTACAATTATGCCCCTTCATATATTTTGAAGTTCGAATTTTCATCTCGCTTCCTTTAAGCCTGCTCAACATTTATTTCTTTTTGGGGTTGTTTCGGAAAAAAAAAATTCAGTTCACAAAAAGTTAAAAATATGATTTTGTTAATAAAAAAATTATCATTCATTCATGATTTATAAAATCAAAATATAAAAAATATTAAGAAAAATTACTTTGAAAAATACAGAGATTCATACGCAATTCACATGTTTATTGACCCCTTGTAAAAATTCAAAATTTGTAACATTTCTAATTGTCAGTTTCTAATCACAATATGAAAGGTTTATGTAAGATTTATGAAAGTTCATTTATAATAGGTTTACAACCAAAATATAATAGGTTTAATATGCTAGATTGGACTCTCTAATAAAATTTAATGCAGTAGCGTTCATTACAAGCATATATCGCGGTGCTATAGTATTTGAAGATTGTAGAGAGTACTACAATATATATTGACAGCGCTACGGAGCACATAAAGATATAGTTAGCGCTATGGTCAACTCTTGCAAACGCTGAGTAAGCACATAATAAATATTGGGATAAACTTATATCTAATTTAAATATAATATATCTTTTGACAATAATGTATTTATTTTACAATGAAATTAAAAAGATGGATAATTTTATATATTTTCCTTTTTTTTAGACAAAATGTGTTTTTGACCCATTTTAAGCTGATGTAATCCAATATATTAATTTTTTTTTTCATTTCATGGAGATAAAGCTCTTAAATTAACATTTTAAACCAAATTGCTCCAACCCTATCATCATTTAACACATATGAAAGATGTAACTGTGGTCATTCTAATATTTGCCATTGCCAAATTTGGCAACCCATCTGTAATTGCATTTGCCTCCCGATAGAGATATTTAATATGAGCAATCAAATTTCGTTCATGACAATCATCTATCAAATTTCTCAATTGAATTGGACCCATTAAGAATTGATACAAACACCTGAGAATCGCATTGAAGCATCAACTGCTTCCATTTCTATCTCCAAGTAGGGCCGACCTTAGGTATAGGCAGGTAAGGCTTATGCCTAGGGCCTCCAAATCTGAATGGGCCATACTAATAATTACAATTTTATGTTAGCTTAGGGCCTTCAATTACAATTACAATTTTATGTTAGTCTTAGGCCTCAAAATTTGTAAGGCCAGCCCTGTCTCCAAGTCCCACATGTATTGACTACCAACTAGTTCTGTGGTGAAGGTTCGTATGCTCAGGGACGAGGCCACATTATGCTGAGTGATGTCCCTTCACTCCAATAAAATTGTTATAAATTATAGGATATGAAAAAGAAAATGGTGCTTTTTTTTTTTAAAGGAAATGGTGGATAAATTGTTGATGGCATTGAAACCCAATTTACATGAGATGGGCCCAATTTTTAATATAAAATAATTTAAAAATACTAAAATTTCCAAAATGCTATCTTTGAATTAAACTAAAACTAGAAGCTAATTTTTTTTTTTTAACATAGATATAAATCAATTACACACCTAGATGTAGAGAGGATATTTGAACTATGTCCGCTTGAACATAAGTACAGGTGGTTTACCAACTCTGCTGAGTCCCAACCACTAAAACTAAAACTAAAACTAATTTAAGGGCTGAAGAATTGGTATTTGTTTTTCTAAACTACTTCCATATTATTATTTGTCTTTTTTTTCCTATTTCTATTTTTTTGTTATTTTGATTTAGATAAATGGAGTTTTTAGGTTTTTTTTTAAAAATATTTTCAACAATGACAAAGAAAGAATTGCATTTTTTTAGTTGTTTCAGTTAACTCCAATAATAATACATATTACTGTCAAAAAAATTATAATACTTATTAATTTTACAAAATTTATATAAAAAAAAAGAAACAAAAAACATTTGTATTAGTTATCACCCCAATATATAATTTTTCTAGCCTCTTTCTTGCGAATGCAATTAAACATAATGTTGATCGAGCTCCGTCATAATTGTTCCCCTACACTTTCTTCCACGAGTGATGAATCTCCCAAGTTTTGTCAACTACATATTCCCTCATAACTCTTTCCTTAACTGTACTTGGTCCAAAAACACAATCGTTTTTGTATTTTTAAACCCACCATATTATCATTGAGAAAATGTAAATCTCATGCTAGAGCTTGAAATAGTTGAGTAGCATCTAATAGGTTAGCATCATCTCAATTCATTATGCATTGCTCTTTTTTTTTTAAGAATAGAAGTTTTATTCAAAATTAGAGGGACGCTTAATGCGCAAAACCTTTATCAAACATAATACAGTATTTATCATCATATAGTCTAGAACATACCTACAAACAAATTATGAATAAGATTTAACTAGAAAGATTATGGCCTTCATAAGCTAAAAGATCAGCACACATGTTAGCCTTCCGATAAACATGCTTTATTTTAACATCCTAGTTCCTTTTCAAGCTCTCTACTATTAGAAACAACATTAAGAACAACCAAAGGAACTTAAGCTTGTATATATGGACAACATCCTCACCACCTACACATTATGAGTCTCAATCTCTAATTGCCGGATTTGATGGTTTTAAGCAATCAATAAACTAAAGTAAACTCTCCATAGTTCTGCTGCTAAAGTAGAACATCAACCAAGGTTAATATAAAAACCAACAATCCATTCGCCATTTGCAACCCTGATTAAACCACCCACAACAGCTTGCCCATTAGTTTGAAAGATTGAACCATCTGAGTTTAGTTTGAACAACCCACAAAAGGCGAGTTCCAAAGAAGACTGTCCATCTGCATTTAATTTTAGTCCAGCAAAAATATATCCAACATAGCCAAGGATACAATCATGCTAATAAGGGTTGTCCAACACTATTAGAAGAGAAAACAAAAAACATGTCCTTTGTTTCAACTGCCAGCTCGATAACATGTCCTTTGCTCCAACTACTGATCACATTGTGTATACCAAAATTTAATACCCTCAAAATGGCCTAAGGCTTAGGCCCAATCCCCTTCAAGATACAATCCAATTCAAGTAGTATTCTAAGCCTACAAGCCCGAGCCGAATACTGTTTTAGCCTCATTACAAGTTCGATGTCATAGTTTCTTGAGTTTGTACATCCCTCTTAGTCTTAATTACATTTTGCCTCCAACTAAAAATTTTTCCAAGCTAAATTAGACAAGAAACGGACGAAAACCAAAGTAGAAGTACAAATCAACTCAAACCGAACCAGAATGAACCAAACCACCAGAATCAAACCAAAAAGTCAAAGTTAAAGATCAACAGTAAGAACCAACCAAAGGTTGCCATGTGGCATTTAGCAGTCTAGTCAGAGTCAATAAACAGTTGCTTGTCAACTCAGCCTCCAAGTGCCATACGCCATCAGTCACCTTCACTCACCACCGGCCAACGAACTTTTGGCAACAGTCACAGACCTGCGAACCTCCGACCATCGCCACATCAACCTGCCAAGTCACCGCCACCTCACCTGTCTTGTCTAGTAGCCTTCTGCCACTTGACACTGCCTATGTTGTTTACCCAATCTACTATTGCCATGTGGCCCAATGACAGCGTGCCATGTGGCACCACCTCTGTTTGTTCAAATTTCTACAGTACTTTCTCCTATTTCGATCTAGTTTTCTCTTAATTCGGAGTATTCCAAAGAGCTCTAATCTAGAATATTTCTTACTTTGGCTTTAAGTAAAAGAAACTTAATCCATGTCTGACTTGGAAACAGTTCCTTACACTCCCAAATAGGCCCTGCCTAAATCCCTATAAATAGGGGTCCTCAGTTACAATTCAAAACACAATATAGGCTCATAATGACATAGTTTATGCCACAAAACCCTCGATTTTCTCTCTTCTCTTAGTCCATACGAATATTCTCTCTCCCCCCAACTCCAGATATACTTTTCTAGGATTCTGCATCCACATCTCAAGATGTAATTCAGATTTGGCTGAATAATCGACGCTTATGTATCGTATTGTAACTAGTTCTTCAATTATTCTCTTCTCTCTCATCACCAAACAATACACTAATATATAAATAAACCACTTTATAGAGATTTGGAACAACAATCCACCTTGATCTCGAATTCAAATCGAGTATATAGGTAGATCCGAGATTTAATCCCAGGTTACGGGCTCAATAGACTCAAAAAAACCTTCTTTGTCCTTTTATTAATATAAAATTTAGATTCTAGTTTATTATAGGTTTAAGATTAGTTTCTTACATTGTTTATCATGAGTTTATCATTAATTTCAGCATGTTTTATTTGGTTTACAGCTTGTTTACTTTCTGTTTATCAATTTGTTTCTTTTTTTTTAACTTTATTTTCGTTGGGTTTCTTCATGCAGAAACAACATTCAAGTTGATAATGGGCCTAATTAGTATCCAATGGCATTGAGCCAATTGTAGATCTGAGATCTATTCACTTTAATCTCTTGATAATTTTTTTCTACTTGTGTTTATTGTGAGTTTACTTGTTGATTATTTGTTATTATTTGTACATGCATTATTCTAATTTTTCTCTTAATAATTCGACATCTTTTTCTTTTCAAATATTCCTTTTTCCAATTATTTTATCCCATATCTGAAAACCTAGTCTTCGAATACACTTTCGGATGAGGGAATAGTGCATTTTAGCAATAAAGTTAGAGAACGAACTAATTTTGAACATATTATAAAACGCTTAAAAGGATTAATATTTTAAATAATATAATTAGAATTATGCAATTGCAAATGTAGTATTAAATAGTTAATAGTATGCTAAAGTTATAAATTTATGTTCATAAGCTATAAAACATGATGTTGATGGAGCTCCATTATGACCACCCCCCTACATCTTTTTCCATGAGTGATGAATCTCCCAAGTTTTGTCAACTACATATTCCCTTTTAACTCTTTCCTTAACTTTGGAGAAAAAAAAAAAAATCATTTATTTATTTTTAAACCCACCATATGAACACTGGAATAAAAAAAATGTAAATCTCATGCTAGAGCTTGAAATTGATAAGTAGCATCGGACAGGTGAGCATCAACTTAATTTATTCTGTTCTGCTCTTTAAAGAATCTCGACAACATGTTTTGCAAAATCACAATCCGAGAAAAAGCATGCAACACCGTTTCAGTTTGTCTTCGGCATATTGGACAAGTGTCGAAATGAGTAAATCTTCATCTTCTTTTTCTTTTGTTTCGGTTTGTCTTCATCATACTGGACAAGTGTCCATATCAGTAAGTCTTCATATTCTCTCTATTGCACATAAGCTTTTCATGTCACTTTCTTATGGAAAGTATAAAATCTCACTCTGAAAATTAGACAAAGTTGGAGGTAAGCTTCCATGAGAAGCTGTGTAAATGAATCGTTTGAAAGTTTAAATTTCACTTGGAAACTTAGACAAAGTTATTTTATCAAATACTACCTCCAATTTTTTCATTTCTTTACACCCTAAAAACACAAATACTAATATAAATCTACTTTTCATTAATACCAATACAGAATAATAATAAACAATTATCAACCCTTTACAACACTTACTTTTTCACCAATACCAATACAGAAATAATAATAAACAATTAAACCTACTTACCCAAAAAAAAAACGTAAAGAATTAAAAAAATTGGCCAAAAATGGAAACGTAAAGAATTGAAAAAATTGGAGGTAGTATAAAATAGTTTAGCCTAATAATAGTGTCAATTAGTCACTTGTCCAACCTCACGCCATTTGCTTGCTTGAATGCCATCTATATCAGGTACAACTATATTAAACTTAGCACATCATGCAAAAACTTTGTTAAGTAACTCTCCCCATGAATCATCTTTTATTTTCCGAAGCATATTTTTAGTTACTTTAACCAAATTCATTGCATTCATAATATTTTGACCCTTTCTTTGTAATGCTTAAGATAACTCATCATTTATAGGTAATATTGATTTCATTAAAATCAAGCAAAAAACAAAATCGAAACATTCCAATTCAGTAAGTAACTTATATGCTTCTCTTCTATGATCTTCATCACTACTACTTTCTTGTATCACATTAAGCACTTCCATAATTGGACCATAAATAGTAAATAAACTTACTATAAAATGAGAATATGATCCCCAATAAGTATTTCCACTCCTTGACAATGTATACTCTTGATTCATACCTTTTTCTGTAGCAGCCTCTTCTTTTAGTGAACCTTTAACAAATCTAATTGCAGCAACTTGTTTCTTTCAAAGCAATTCATTGCGTTTGAATGAGCCTCCAATAAAATTTACAATTCTAGACATCGTATGAAAAAGAGAATTGAATTTTTCAATATTTTTTGCAACTGCCACCAGAGCCAACTGAAGTTGATGAGCAAAACAATGAATATAATATGTAGATTCATTTTCTTGTAAAATGAGTGCCTTAAGTCCTCTAAATTCACCTTGCATATTACTAGCCCCGTCGTAACCTTGTCACAATGTCTAGATATGCTTAGTCCTTGTGCATTAAACATTTTTTCAAGTGCAGATTTAAGGGTAATTGCATCAGTACTGATCACATGCTTGAGGCCTAAAAATGATTCTATTACACAACCATCGTTATCAACATATCTCAAAATAACAAACATCTATTTCTTCACAGAGATATCATGAGATTCATCAATAAGTACAGAGAATGGGCCATCTCCAAGATTTTTAAGTACAAGCAAAGTAGTTTCAGCTACAAAGGCTGAAACGATATCCTTTTGGATCTTAGGAGAAATCAATTTCAAGTTATCATGAGTATTATCTAATTAATGTAACAGATTGATTTTTCTTATTATGCTTTCCATAATATCTTAAAATGGTAAAAAAAAATTACTTGGATTATATGAATCCTCACATTCATCATGGCCATGAAAAGTAAGTCCTTGTTCTAATAAGAAAGAAACTGCATTTATAGAAGCGAGTAAATGGGCTCGATAGACAGCTTTAGTTAGGTCAGACTGTTTGTCTATTAATCGCTCGATATTTTGCCTTTTTGCCATAAGATCTTCACCCTTAATAACAGTTATTTTATAAGCACTTGCATGACCTCTTACATGTTTATTCAATTTCTTTTTATCTTTCCAATTTGAAAAGCCACATTCACAAATGTGTTACCACCACCTTAATTTCCAATATCTTGCTTAAAAAAGATAGCAATAATGACAATAAACTTTATATTTTTTAATGTTGTATTTCAACCAATGAAACTCCTGAAACCATGCTGGGTTGAATCTTGGCCTTTCTTTTCCAAATGATCTAAATGGAAAATTATATTCTTTAGGTTCACAAGCACCTTTTTGTATGTATGTTCTATGAACAAATTCCCAAACATGATGATCATAATTCATAATTTTTGGTCTTTCACTTGGATCAAAAGGAAGGTTTGATAAATCTAATTCATTACACCATTGTTGAGGATCAATTTCTTTTGGAGGTTGTGATTCCAATGTGATTCCAATCGAACATGCTTAGAAGACTCGCTATGCTTTTGTGGTGATGATTCATGTGTTAGTTTTCTTTTAAGTTGAAAATATTTTTCTAGTGTCAATTAAGATAAAATTTATTTTCATGATATTCCTAATTTATATTTTGCAAATTAAATAATTATGAACAAAATTCTTCTATTAAAATATGCATAACCAAAATATATATTCAAATATTTGAGAAACTAATTAATCGTAAACAAAATTTCTACGTCGTGCGCGACCGCAAGCTCTATCGCGTACCTGCATGTCGTGTACGACACAAACGTCAGGTCAAAAAGACCTACTACGGGCCTAGCCCATTTTTACTACTGTCCACATTTTTTCTTCTCATTTAAACTGTTTTAATTCAATACGAATTAGCAGTATTTTAATTCTATACGAATTAAAACCTTATTCGTTTAATTGTTTTAATTCGATTCAGTTTCTGAATTAGAATCAGACTTAAACACAGCCAGAAGTTGTGTTTATCTACGCTGCTGTGGTGTATATATATATATACACTAGGTAAGAATTTCTAATCAAACAAACATCATTGCCCTCTCCCTCTCACACACGACGGCTAGGCTGTTGGAAAAGCAAGCAAATCAAGTTCTAAGATATTTTTTTTTATTTTTTTCAATGATTTTTGTTTATATATATATATATATATATATATATATATACACTTTTATCTTTGGCATTTTCTATTTTAGGCTTTAATACAATAACAATTTAAAATAAATTTCAACCTCCAAAAGAGGAAAAGTAAAAAATAGAAGAAGTTTGAAAGTAAAATTACAATTCTAATGTAGTTGTTTACGAAACCTTGAAAAGAGGAAAAGGCCATCCACTATTAATTAAAAAAAAGAGAAAAATATAATAAGTTTGAAAGTCCATATATTCTAAATAGAAAAAGGTACAACTATTATAAATCCATTGGTTGGAAACTGTTCATATATCAACAAATTTTTTTTTTTTCCATGGTGGGCTCAAGCCTACTTTTGGCACAGTAAGTATCCGTTCCTGATTTGTTGTGGAGAGAACAACAAAAATCTGTTACTACATACTGTAATACAACAAAAATTCAGAATCACAGTTATCAAAAATTTCTTTGCTTGGAAAAATTGCTATTTGAAAAGCATTCAAAGTTAATGATTATTCTACAAAACCATACGAGCAAGAGTTTATCTTCTGAAACCAAACTGAGTTTTGAACCTTGACTCAGTTTGCCGGGGAATATTAAAGATCAGATAAGGTTCATTGTTATCGTGTTATTAGTTATGGGTTAGTTTAGATTTGCTTTGAATTTTTTTGGCTTTATCTTTAAAAGCCTATATAAATCTGTGTTTGCTATTGAATGAATTGTAAAGAATTCTTCTTCTATTTTTTCTTATTTATTCTCAATAAATGGTTTATACCGAAATTATTATTATTTTTCTTATTCACTCTAAATTAAAATTAAAATAAAAAATGAAAAATTGCTTTTTCTAATGTCATATCATACTATCAACTACGAAAACTATGGTATTATATATGTAATCTAACCGTAAATTATAAAGCAAATTAATTATCTCTCTTCCACTTTTCCAGGGAGAGAAGATTGCAACATTCAAAAGTCGTTATTCATAATTGAAATCAATTTCACGAACCAAAGGATGAACACTATCATTTCCCTGTCAAAACAAAGTTTTCCACATACAGAGCATGTGGATATCTAGTAGTCAAGAAACAGTTAACTGACAAATTATAAATACTAAAACGGTAAAACCATTTGTGATTTTAATTCTCTTTTTCAGGGATCTTGCAGTAGACTGTCTATTCTAAGTCTTGAAATCAATTTCAACCGTATACAGTTTGCAGAATTTGATTCTGTATTATAAATTAAATATAAAATAATTAAGATCACTGAATTTACAGTGATATGAAATTTATAATACAGAGTTGATTTGATTTATGTAAACTGTAACAATAAACAATTTATCGTTCCAGTCCGAAAAAATAATAAAAAAAATATCGAAATGGATTAATTCTCCAAGTTCTAGTTCGACAACCATAGAAATGCCCATACTAAAAAAATCCACATACTTGTATGTCCGGAGCTGCCAAAAGCAAGACTTGGATTTCAAACATACCGGATCGTGAAATTCAAACTTCTAACTAGAAATTAAATACAAAGCATTTTTCTTCTCAGCTCTTGCGGCTCCTAGGTCCCAAGAAGGATGATAAGACATATCAGAACAATCCAAAATTAACAAGCAGTCGCTTATGCGGCCGGATGAAGGAATCCAATTCTGCCTTTGAGATATTCTTTTTCTTCGTAATCTGGATTAGTTCACGTCCTTTAGCAATAGTGCTAGCGTTTAAAGCCTTTCTTCTAGTAAGCTCTTGCGGCTTCGAGGTTTCAGCTTCCTACAGGAAACACAATATGGTGTTAGGCACGAGAGATAAGGGGAAAAGAATACAGACAATGTTCATAAAAGTGTATTTTAGTTAGTTGCCCAAACAAAGCACGACCACAAACTTGCGGGTACCGAGTGCAGAAGTTGGCCAAACATACTATTGAAATGATACTAAACATAAACAGGCAGCAAAACTACGGAATTAACAAAGTTTATTCCATCACATGAAACTGAAAGCCTACCATGTCCTCTCTAATCCAACTCCATGAAGTAAACCTCAAGGCTCAATATTCAAAACAGAACTTTTATCATCGAAGTTTTTCTGCATACTTAATTTGTAAACCCTGTCTCAAACTAATACTTAATTGTACTGACAATTCAAAAACATTGTGCTTGCTTGATCAGTTGTTTGTTAGAATAGAAGTCGCAAAAAAAAAAAAAATTGCAAAATGCACTTCAGTAACAACCCATATCTGTGGGAAACAACTCCCCAACTAAAAAACAGCAAAGAAAAAAGTAAGGTAGTACCTGAGTTTGTTTTACCAGGAATGCACCGTCAATAAAGAGTTCAGAGGGAGCAGTGAAGAAGGATTGCTTCTTTATATTAACAGAGAAAAAATTGGTATATAGATTCAGGTCTTCTAGACCTTCGTCATCGACCAATTTAGTAGGTTGCAATAAATCAATTTGGAAAATGCATATGCAAATGCCGCTCTTCTCAATACGTGGATCGAGAAGTCCTAAACCAATCGCACATATGTTCTTATTATCCCCCAGATCAATTAGATGAGAGCTCGTCATACACATTTCCCCAAAAATCCCAGCATCTCTCGCATCGACTTCTTGAAATCCCACAATAGACGAGCCGAAAAACTGGATTCCCCGGAGCTTCGGACGACAAACCTCGTCCCATGAGTCGACTTCGGCCAGATGAAGGACTATATCGCCTACCCATATGTCATTCTTATAAGGAAAGCAAGGAAAGTAAGGAGTCGGAAATTTGGAGGGAAAACGCTCCCAGCAAGTCCACTCACGGGCTACTGTGTCAAATCGGTAGCTACAATCGACGGTCACTGCAAAGAAACTACTACCCCTGATGAAATGCCACAACGTAGGGTTACTCTTTTTTACAGTGTTGAATGGGGGCACAGGCAGGGGAACCCACTTGCCTGGACATGACGACATATCCAGTTCCGCAAAAGTTACAGATGTGCTAGGAATTACTTTTAGATTTCCTAAATATTGCAGAACATAAATCTTACTTTCAATCGTAAAAACGAAAGGTCCCTC
>CATIWJ010398720.1:0-10801 GCA_949640765.1 Croton laevigatus
TTCTTTTTATCTTGAATATGCTACATGCAAGTAACATATGCATTAAGAAAGCAGCAGCTAATGTGCATCATCCAATTAGGGAGCTGTTACCAATATAAAGCTATAAACTAGTGGGTCACAGTTAAATGAATGTGTCCACACTTTTGTATATGTGGATAGAAAACCTTGTGTTGATATATCAATGTTATGTAAATTTGGCCACACTTTTTTGTTCATGTGGCAAACATTATAATATTGTGTGCACACTTTTTGTATATGCAACATTATCCAAATATTTTGATAAATATGTTTCCCATGTTTTTGGAATTGTGCCTACTTTTGTATGTCTTTAGGTCACTGGTATATTAAAATTTAGCCACAGTTTTTTAAATTGTGGGCACTTTTTGCACCTACTTGCTTATCAGTTTCATTAAAATATGCCCACTAATTTTGTAATTGTAGTCACATTTTCACATGATTAAGTGACAACCTGAAAAATGTGGCCACAGTTTTTTAAATTATGGTCGTTTTTTTCATCTATTTAGTTATCAGTTTGATTAAAATGTGCTCTCTAATTTTATTTTTGTGGCCACATTTAGATGATGAAGTGAAATTGTTTTAAATGTGCCCACTAATTTTCTATTTGTGGCCACATTTAAATGATTAAGTGAAATTTTTTTGAAAATGTGGCTACAGTTTTTAAAATTGTAGCCAGTTTTTTTCATGTTGTTACTAATCAATTTGATTTAAATGTGCCCACTAATTTTGTATTTGCGGCCAGAGTTTGACATTATTAAGTAACAACTTAAAAAACGTGGCCATTATTTTTTGACTTGTGCCCAATTTTTTGAATTGTTAAGGAATTAGTTTGTTAAACACTAGTTGAAATTCAATTACCATCGATCGGGGTAATGCGATTAAGGTCCCACAAGTGAGCAAATTTGAGATTTCAATGAATTACCCAAATATTTCAATGAAAGACATCCAATTTTATGATTGTTAATGAAGTTGTTAAGGAATTAGTTAGTTAAACACTAGTTGAAGTTCAATTACCATCGATCAGGGTAATGCGATTAAGGTCCCACACGTGAGCAAATTTGAGATTTCAATGAATTATCCAAATATTTCAATGAAAGACATCCAATTTTATGATTGTTAATGAAGTTGTTAAGGAATCAATTAGTTAAACACTAGTTGAAATTCAATTACCATCAATCGGGGTAATGCGATTAAGGTCCCACACGTGAGCAAATTTGAGATTTCAATGAAAGACATCCAATTTTATGATTGTTAATGAAGTTGTTAAGGAATTAGTTAGTTAAACACTAGTTAAAGTTCAATTACCATCGATCGGGGTAATGCGATTAAGGTCCCACACGTGAGCAAATATGAGATTTTAATGAATTATCCAAATATTTCAATGAAAGACATTCAATTTTATGATTGTTAATGAAATTGTTAAAGAATTAGTTGATTAAGCTTTAGTTTAAGTTCAATTACCATGAATCGGGGTAATGCGATTAGGTTGGAAAATGTGATTAAAATTGAGATTTCAATTAATTATCCAAATATTTCAATTAAGGACATCCAATGTGTCGACACTTAATTGGTTAAAATGGGGACACTTATTAAAAAGTGGCCACATTTTATAAAAACTGTGGCCACTTTTTCATAAGAAGTGGCCACAACTTTGTAAAATTGTGGGCAAATTTATGAGTACTAGTATAGAAACAGATTGTAATTGTGGCCACTTTATCAAAACTGTGGCCACTTTTTTTATCAAAAGTGGCCACAACGTTGTAAAATTGTGAGCCAATTTATGGGTAATAGTATAGAGAGAGATTGTAATTGCGGCCACTTTATCAAAATTGTGGCCACTTTTTCATCAAATGTGGCCATTATTTTTTAAATTTGTGGGCTAATTTATGTTCACTAGCTCACATGCGAATAAATTTTGTGGATACTTATAGAAAACTGTGGCCACTTTTTCTCATTTTTTGCCACTATTTTAACATCTGTCCACAACTTTTGAAATATGTGGCCAAATTTATGGACACTACGTCACTGGTACATTAAAATTGTGGCCACTTTTACATGATCTGTGGCCACTTTTCTATCAGATGTGACCACAACTAATTAAATTTGTGGACTATTTTTCAATTCCTGCAGTTATTTTTAAATTTTCTCTTTTAATTTGTTAACAGTTTTTATAAAATGCCCACACATTTAATTAATCCGCGTAATCCATGCAAAAAGTGTCAAATTTCAATTATTATAGGAAAAGTCAGACAATTATCACATCACTGTCAATTCTGTGTTCTCCACTAATTCAAAAATCATCTCCACTAACTCAAAAAGTGTTCATTATTTAATTCAATACATAAAAAACTACCTATTATTTTATTCAATTTATCTATCTTATTAAGGATATATAAGTCTTTTTTTTACTTTCCATCCACTAAAAATTTACCACTTTAAAAATTTTTTCTATCTTTTATAAACACCCAAAAAAAATATAAAAACAGTTTGTGCGAGAGGGATCGCAGCGAGACTTCTAGCCAAGCTTTTAAGGAAAAAAATAAAAAAAGTGCATAGAGAGGAAGAGAGATTCCCCTAGCATTAGAAAACACTGCCACATGACATGGAGTTCCTGACCCACCTACTTTTGTGACATTTTGACTCCAAACCAAATGGTAACACAATCACCAAAAATACCAAAACCCTGTGGGCTTTTCAGGCTTTTTTTTACTTTACTATAAAAAGGAAAGAACCAGCCAGGTAAGTCTTTATATAAAGTAAAAAAAAAAAAAGTAAATTTACTGTTGGTTAAATCAGGACAAGTTTCCACTTACTTGCCAGCTAGCTATAATGTCTGGATATTCCTGTCCCCCCCTACTCAAATAATAATTACAAGCCCCATATTAATTACTTCTCTAACTAAATTCCCGCCCGTCTCTGCAATTCCATTTCATTGTCTTTTTCTTTGCTCAAAAATAAAGAAAAACACAACTCTCTCTCACAATTCAATTCAACGCTACGAAACTAACACTAACACTTAATCGATCATCCATCCATGAAAGTCAAAGCTACCCAACCAAAATGGAGCTTCAAGCCCAAATTAGGATTCACTGCTGCTATCTTCCTCTTTTGTTCTTTCTTCTTTGTCGCCGGTCTTTTTGCTTCTAGTCTCATTTCTCAGGTTTGTTTCTAATCTTTTGATTTTCTTTTTTGTTTATTGAAAATGTTGATGATGATTGCTTGATTTACATTTGTTATGTTCTCTGTGAATGAATGAATTGCAGGATTTTTCTGGAGATAGACGGAGAGCAAAACCAAGACAGCTTCAATCTATAATTGAGTATGATTTAATGTCTCCTGGAGAGAGTGGAGATGATTCTATTACTGTTATTCCCTTTCAGGTGATTTTCTTTTTCCTTTTCTTTTTCTAAGTATTATGATTGAAAATGAGCTTGGATAAGTATCTGACTGTATGTTAATGGTATATTATAGGTTTTGAGTTGGAAACCGCGTGCTTTATATTTTCCTAATTTTGCAACTCCACAACAATGTGAAACTGTAATTAATATGGCCAAGCCAACCCTCAAACCTTCCACTTTGGCTTTACGAAAAGGAGAAACTGAAGAAAATACACAGGGAATTAGAACCAGGTTTTGAACAAACAACTCCAAAATTTGTATTTCTAGTTTGAAGATTTTGAATTTGAACGAGTACAAAGTAAAATCAATCGGAGTAATTGTGTTTTGTTTGTTGAAACTTGAAACAGCTCTGGCATGTTTATTAGTGCTTCAGAGGACAAAAGTGGGGTTTTGGATGCTATTGAGACAAAAATTGCTAGAGCTACGATGCTTCCCAGGGCCTATGGAGAGGTTGTTTCTAAATCTCCCACTTTTTCTACTGCATCCTGATTTGTATCTGCTACTTCAATTTCTTTTATATCTTGTGCTTTAATTTTTATGCTCATGATTTCTGCTGGTTAATGCTTACTCTTTATATTTATATTCATGTCACGAAACATAATAAGATAAAAATCAATTGCATTACTGTCTTCTGCTAGTATTTTATTGAATTATTAGTTTGTCATTTGCGTTGAATTAGTTAAACTTTTATTTTCAGGGTAATTTTAAAATTATCTGAGGATTACACCATGTTTCAGGCATTCAATGTCTTGCGCTATCAGATTGGGCAAAAGTATAGTTCTCATTATGATGCATTCAATCCAGCAGAGTATGGCCCCCAGAAAAGCCAAAGGGTAAATCTTTACACAAAAGCATATTTTTTTTATTTAACCGCACAAAAACATAAATTCACTTGTGCTTTAATATGTTGTTTTTATGTAGTACATGCATGTAAACAAAGATAAACTATACACTAGCTTATTGTTTTCACTTGGAACTTCACCTGAGATACTTCAATGGAGAAATCCTGCATATTATTTGTGCATATAGTTTCTGTGATTGTTTATCTTTATGCATAGACCAAGCATTTAGCCATATTCTTGTCATTCCAAACATTGAAAATCTGTCATGAGAAGCTCCTCGGCTCTGGTACATACATTCTCAATTAGGACCATGAGTTAAAATGGTCGAACCTCTCTTAATTCTTTTGATGCTCTATATGATGCAGGTTGCTTCTTTCTTGCTATATTTAAGTGATGTAGAAGAAGGCGGGGAGACCATGTTTCCCTTTGAGGTAATGTCAAGTCCTCTTCCTCTGCTCCTTTTTGGTTGATTATATTGCCAGACAGACAGAGACATTCATCCAACTCTCTTCTGCAGAATGGCTTGGAATATGATGAAAGTTATGATTTTCAAAAGTGTACTGGTTTACGGGTAAAACCTCAACAAGGGGATGCACTTTTATTCTATTCGCTTTTCCCAAATAATTCAATTGATCCTGTGAGTATCCGCTAACTCTAAATTCAGTCTATAATAGGACAATAATGCAGATAACTTAATACCTGTTATGGTATCAATGTTGGTTCTGGATGTTGTTATCCAATTGCCAACTAAATAATACAAATATAGTTGTTAATGTCTTAAAAATGAGAAAAGAATTGCCAAAACAAACAATAGACCCTTGGTATTTTGTTAAATAGTACTCCCTCCATCCAATTTATATATGAAAAAAAAGGACCTTTTTTTTTTGGCATGTGTTTGACTTCATATTTTGAGTTCAATTATTCCATATTTAAATATGTGAATCTATTAGTTTCTTCATTTGTGAGGGTTTGTGCGGCTGAAAGTTATGTAAAAGCAAATAGTGAATGATTGATATCAAAATATGAAGTTAAACACATAAAGAAAAAGTCAACTTTCTCTTATAAATTAAACGGAGGGAATATATGCAAGTCATATAGGCAGTAAGTTTATGATAAAAGCATATTGGATAGAGTAAATTTTATGATACAGCTGAAAAGAATGTAAGTTGTGGAGTTGATGGGGATGCGTGGTTTGATATATTGGCAGACATCACTTCACGGAAGCTGTCCGGTGATCAAAGGGGAGAAATGGGTAGCAACAAAGTGGATTAGAGATCAAGAGCAGCTCGACGAGTAGAATACTTCTACATGCTTTCTGTGCAATATTCTTGGACGGTTGCCTTTCTTTGGACCTTCTGACAAAATGTAATTTTCCGTCTTCATGTATCAAAGTGAGAACTGCTTGAAATATAGAGATGAATCTGTTCGTGAGATTCTGGTCAAGCCTGTAAGCAAATTCCTTTGTCTGGTTCATATTTGAATTGAACATAAATGTTGAACTAATCTGACGAATCGATGTTAAGGAATTTTGCATAATAATACCAGTTCTATGGGTTGGTTTACAAATTTGCAGGATAATTTTCTATTAATTGGACACCAAGAGAGAATATCTAGCAAGTAGCAACCATAAAATGAGCAAAGCTAATGCGGAAATTGCTACAGAGAATTTATTATCCAATACATAACTGATGCCTAGGAAAAGAGCATGAGAATTTTAAATAAAAATCTCCATCAAAAAATGAATTCAAAATATTTCTACTCTTTCTGCTGAATAAAATTACTCCAGTCTTTTAGTAACTCATCCAACTCAGGCACAGTACGCCCCCTTCACTTCCTGGTTATACATGTGAGGCTGGACCTGCACATATTGAATTCAACAGGTTTATTTTCCCATCTTTCGGGCCGTTCAAAAATAGGAGAAGGGAAATACTTAACCTTGCTTCTTGCTTCATTAGGTTTTGAAGGGCAAAATTTCTGTTTATGCTCCCTTCACCATCGAAGGTAGGTGACAGAGATTCATAAATTCTGTTGATGAGCATTATGTACATTTGAATTCTTCAAATCATAGCTTGTGCCAGTTCCTGTATGGTTGCTTTCCCCATTGCTTCAACAGATACATGCAGCCAGCTGCTATAAAAAGCCCAATTGCAGCAAATGCCATCATAGTTGAATTCTCAATTTTTCGATAATACCCTCTCTGAGATTTGAATAAAGATACCAAATAAATCAATTATGGCTTCATGATCATAGGAACTAACTAAACCGAGAACAAGTATCAGTACAATGACACAAATTTATAAGTTTGCCTAGTAAAAATTTCTTTCACTGGCATAGCAAAATGTTGGCCTATGTTTTGAGTTAAGCTTACAATGAAATGAAAGTTTTACTCAATCCAACATCATCAAACAATCTGGGTCACAGAAAACTTACTTGAATCAGAAAAAACAGAATTGCTATGTTAGCAGGAGCAAGAGACAGGCTTATCATTCCTCCACGTAACTCATTTGGCACATGCCTAAGCACAAAGAAATAGAAATCAATTTAAAGCCTGTGTGAGTCAGAAAATTATAATTAAATTAAATGAAAAGGTGCAACTCTGCATACATGGTCCTCAATCTTGCAAGTGAAGGTATAATCAGGCCTACTCCAGCATGGAATAAGCAAAATAATAACACTAAAGTCCCAATTTCCTGCATTCACCGATTAACATCCAAAACGTACAGTTAGTAGGAAACGAAACGGAAGCAAAAGTAACATCTGCCCTTTGCTACACCAAACAGATACCTGGTAATCATAAGCAACAATTGACAAGGAAATCCCCAGTATAATAAATGCATATACTAGGCAATCCTCGGTTCGAAGTGATGATGACCTTCTCAACAGCCATGGAAATACCGTGCTTCCAAGCATTCTTGCACCCAGTAAACATGGATATATCAACCCTAGATGCACATCTCGGCCATCAGCCTAGTTTCACATGCAATAAAACTGTATTACAATGTTGCAGATAAAAAATACCAGTTTCTTGAACAGCAATTTGGTAAATTATGAAGACAAGAAACCAATGGAAGAAATTCCCTTGGAGTTTAATTGAGGCCTGTTTGTTTGCACATAATTTTAAATTTGAAGAAGGATTCAATAATCGATATAAACCCCAACACCTATATAACTACACGACACAAACTAACAGTTTCTAGCAAATCTTTGAGGTTTGTTTTTGGGTCATAGTCAAACTAGGTAATGCATTTTTCAAATAACAATTGAATGAGATAAAGCATATTATAATATAAGCATGTGACCTTACCACCAATGTTGGAGCCCAGAGGATCCAAAAGATAGAAATAGAGAACTGAAGGCAAGTATGCGCAAATCCCAGCAGCCACATTCGTTTATCTGGTGAATATTAAACATCATAATAACAATAGCGAAAAAGAACAAATGCTTATCAAATCTTCCTAGATACAGATTAGAAAATAACCAAAAGCATATTAATGTAAACTTCCTTTTTTGGCATCCACTATCGAACTTTCTTTTTTCAGATCTATTACTATGAACAATATCCATACATCTTAAACATTTTCCTGGACCATGTGTGACAACAATATTGTAAAAAAAATTGTAGGATATGAAATTAATTAAAATGGTCCCAACATTGCAAAATTTCAATGTTATTCACTTTTTAGTTACAACCATAATTATGGAAGAGATAAACTTTGTTAGGCACATCGTTAACACGGAGACTTGCTAATCCATGGTTATGAATTCATTAACCAATGAATTCTTTAAACAGCAAACAAAGTGTTCATATTGCTTCCACGATATGATGATCAACACATAAAAGCCTGGACTCATCTACAGACTACGAAATAAGCTCAAGGCACAGAGGTTTCCTGCTGAACTTTTTTGATGCAAAGAAGCAATGAAAAGGAATACTCTAACCAAGCATCATGGAGAGAGTGTAAATGAACAGAAAATGACTATTTCAATTGTTTTGCAGTGATTTGTTTTTAAAACAGAATCAATTCTAAACTCTAAAAAATTGTGATGCTGCAATTTGTGGATACGTACACCACCTGGCATATACTAAGGAACATTTAGATTTGAAGCTAAATTTGTTTATTTATTTCAGGTGACACTCAGAAACTCTAACGAAAAAAAAAAAAAATTTAGAACGTTACCACTAAAGATATTTGCATAAGATACAGTATTATCTTGAATTGCTGCACTCTGTGTTGTCTCTCTCCATCCCTTGCTGACAAAAATGATACCCAATATTGCCAAAAGGATGACTGCAGTGGAAGAAGATACAATGCCTTTTTCTGGATTACTTCCCAACAGCCAATTTGCAACTGCCTGGCTTCCTATTAATGATGCCGACTCAAAGAAAGTCATTAACCAAAATGCATCAATTAAAGTGTCCTGTCCATGTCCTCTCTGCAATATGGATGAACACGAATTAAGCTATGCTAACTTCATTGTACATGCCTAGCAGACAAAAAGGCAGACAAGCTTGTGCAACTAGTTTCATGTTTAAAGGACAAAAAAGGCTCAGGGAAATTGTTTTGAAGAAATAAAAATAAATGTATACATGGACCAATATCATTATTAATATAAAAATTTGTGAAAAGAAGAGACATAAAGCAGAATGAAATGTGAAGGAAAAGAAGTCTTAATCGCACAAACCTTTTCATTTTCAACAACTATCCAAGACTCAAAACTGAAAGAAAATATTGAGGTGGCAAGGGACAAGCATATGCTTGCTAGCCAGAGACTAGGATGTAATGTGATCCTCTTCCATATCCCTACAATAAGGTGTAGGAAGCAAAAGATCAGACAAGCTTTCTTGTGACCTCTGCAAAGAAGAATGCCAAATAAGTTCCGTTAGAATTCATCAAACTCCAATCCTACTAGTGAGATTTGTGACTTATCAATACTTCTCAAAATGTTGAACAAAAAATAAGGGAAAGCATTGTGGCAACAATAAGGGTTCTCCATTTAGTAGAAGAACAGAATGTACTTACTGAAAGAGACATTCCAATAATTTCAAATATATGCAAAATTCAATACACCAGAATTATCGATTTTCAATTCTCAACTAACATATTAACTGCAAATAGTTACTTCCTCTCTCAAAATCAAATCTTTCTGCTGCTGCTAATAGAAATTGAGCAGCAATTATGCAAGTAACAGAAATTAGCATAAGAAGATCAAAGCTAATGTTGCTTACATTAAATCAGAAATCATCCCTAAGAATGAACCAACAAGAAGAGCAGCACCGAATCCAACACAAAGGGACATAACAGTCTGCTCCTTACTGACTCCATAATAAGCCAATTCAAACTCTCCATAAACCGACCATAGCCCTTCCATTGCTGCAAACGACAATAAAAAATAAGATCGATACACTGCCAAGCAAATCTCTGTATGAGCACGTAAAAGCAATCCACTGACCTGAAGAGAGGGAGAAGAAAAATAGGAACTTTCTCTGGAAAACAAGAAAATTCGAGGAAGAAGGAGAGAAGGCGTGATCAGTAGGAGAGGGAGATTGAGATTTATTGCCGGCATTGTTGGATTTAGAAGCATTTCGAAAGAGAACAATTGAGAAGAAACAACAAATGAAAATGAAGATATTTAGTGAGGGATTTGGTTGCCAAACAGCTTTTTGGATTACGACTGCCATTTTTTATGATTTACTGAAACAAATTTGGATCTGGAAATTAATGATTTTTTTTTAGGATTTTGATCTTTGGATTGGTAAAGATTTCAATTTCGAGATGTTTGAAGAGATTTAACTGTTATCTCCGTAACTGAAGCCAAAGTTTGGTTTGGTCTTTCGCTTCCATTGCATCTGACCATAGAACGGTGCGTTTGAGTTGTTATCATTATTATTATAATCGCTTATTGCCTTTTAAAAACGGGTTAATGCATATTTTGTGTCTCCACCTATGATCAAAAAATCATATGGCTTCTTTATTTTTGAGAAAAAACAGTTTACTCCTTGAACTTGAAAAAAGGAGACTTTTTAATCTTTTTCTACTGTGAAAATTCTGAGCACGTCAATTGTGCCAACAAAGTGAATAATACATTATAAAATATGAAAACCTCTTCTTCTATCAACCTTCTGCTCTTCTTCTTCTTCATCATCATCATTTTTTTCCGGTGGAGGAACACACAAACAGAAAGAGATAGAAAATTCACTAGAACCGGCTTATTGCCTACAATTTAAAAACACTAACATTTATAATTGAAAATGAATATATTCGCCGAAAAAAATGCAACATAAATTCTGCAACTCGCCGGAAATCTCAAGTTGTAAAAATAGCAACCAAATTATTCAAACTTTATATCAAAACAAAGCTTATAATAAGAGGATTAAGAATATATCCTCAAACTTGATGGAAAATGTTATGTGCAGGGTAGAAGTGTCAACAGTCTTGATGCTGATATGCATTGATTTGGTCTATGCATTGATTTGGTCCTTTACGTATTCCTGATTTGTAGGGATTTTTATTCTGTTAGTCTTGAATAAGGCATAATTGTTTA
>CATIWJ010398800.1:0-37244 GCA_949640765.1 Croton laevigatus
TTTTTTTACACCCTAAAAATATAAATACCAATACAATTCTATTTTTCACTAATATAAATATAAAATAATAATAAATAATTATCAACCCCTTACAACACTTACTTTTTCACCAATACCAATACAGAAATAATAATAAACAATCAAACCTACTTACCCAAAAAGGAAACGTAAAGAATTGAAAAAATTTGCCAAAAACGGAAACGTAAACAATTGAAAAAATTGGAGGTAGTAGTATATAGTGAATTATCTTAACAATATTTTTTTTCATAAATAAATATTTTTTTATCATTTTCTTCAATAAATTTTTTTATTTTCTTTTTAAGAAGAAAATCTAAATCCAAAAATAGAAGAAAGCAATGCCACGTCACTCAAAAGAACAGTACAGATTGGCGAGGCGACAAATAGACCGATTATTATTATACAAACAAAACAGAAGATAGTTTCTTTCTTTTTTCCTAGTAAAAGAAATCTAAAAATTTGTTAAAAAGAACGAAAATCAACGGAATTCCTTTTCTTTTCTACAAACAGTTCCTAACAGAATTCCATCCCTTCCTTTCCCTTCCCTTCCCTTCCCTTCTTCTTCTTCCAGAGAGAAAGAGAGAGAAAGAGGGAGGAGGAAAAATAAAACAAAATTGAATATAAACAAACAGAGAAGAAGAAAGAACAATTTTTACCTCTTTCTCTCCTCCTTCTCTCTTTCTGCAAATGGATTTGTATTATTCTCCTTCGTTTTCCTTTCAATGGATTCAATTTCTTTCAATTTTTGTTATTAGAGTGGTTATTGGTAATAATTATTAAACACTGCAAATCATGATCTTTACTGCTTCAATTTCTCGCTATGCGTTGGCTTACCTTCTCGTCGTCTAGTAGTCATCATCATCATCATTCTTCTTCTTCTTCCGCTTCATCTCCTAAGCCTGATTCGTCGTCGTCGTCTTCTTCTTATGATGCTGCTGCTTTTTCTCCAAAAAAGCATAGCCACCATCGGAGCGTTCTCCGAGCCGGAGCGTTTGCTTTGGGTTTCGGAGGCGCGACTAAGCGGCATGGTCATAAGAAGTATCGCCATTTGACGGAAAATGAGAGTGCGACCTCCACAAGCAGCAGCAGCACCACCTCCACCGCCGCCGCCTTGGTGTCGCATGGAGGACATCATCCTTCTAATAACGTCGTGAAATCTAACTCTGATTCGTCTGAGCCTTTTAACCTTTCGCGGTCGCCGAGTGCTTCCGCTGCTGTTCCTGCTCGTTTGTCAAATTCTGTTCCTGTTCCTGTGCCGTTACCGTTGCCGGTTCCGTTGCGCGAGAGTTCGAGTTCTGGTGATGGACATAAAGAGAAGGATCGAGAAAGTTTTAGTGATAGGGAAAGGGATAAAAATGATGGCGCGGGAGAACGATTGTCTTCCTGCAATTCTCCGATTGCGAGGTTTGTTATTTCCATTTTTATTAGTTTTTACTAGATTTGTATTCTTTTTTTTCCATTTGATTTGATAAAATTCTTAAACTGCAACAGATTATGGATTTTGCATTTGGTTTTGTTTATTGTTTTATTACTCTTTCAATAAATTTTCTTCTTGGTTTTTAAACCATTTTTAATGTAGCACCCGAAGGAGTCCCTCTCGGATTGATTGATTTAATAAGAGAAAAAAAAGTTGCGTTTTATGTTTCAATGAATTGTTGTATAATGTTCTTCCCTGATTGTTTTACATTTTTAATTAAAATGATAGCAATCCAGCATAAAATTTTTCTATTTATTAGGGAAATCTGGGAAATGATTTTAAATTCTTTATTGACCTTTAAATGCTATTATGGGAACATTTCACGCATTCTGGATCTGTTATGGCAATTTGGTGTGCTTACCTTGAATCCATGACTCAGAGATGCAGAGCAGGCCAGTTCTTTTTTTGAGGAAAGGGCATGCCAATTTTAATTCCTGAATTATATATTTTTTCTTTTTTTTTTCCTTTCAAATGTATCTGCAATGGTTACTCGTTTATCAGTTATTGGATTTGCTTTGTTAAAACTCATATGTATAGTACTACCTCGTATTTGCCAGGCAAGATGTGAGGAAGATGGTGGAGCCAATAGATATAAGGTCCCCTAGAAAGGTGCATCCAGATCTTATTGTAGATAATCATTATGTTGATAACTTGAAGTCCAATACTCCTGCTAGGAGTGCACCCACTAGTCCTTTTGCAAGTCCTATAGTCAGCCCACAACGACTTACTACTGCTGCTGATTGGTTGCCTTACTATCGTCAAATGCTTGCTAAAGGAAATCAAGTCTGGTCTGCACCAGAAATGGCAACATTAGATATATCAGGGCTTCCTCCTCCAGCATTCTTTGATTACACTGCATTCAGTACTGATAGCTCTCCGCTTCATAGTCCAAATAGAAGTCCTCGCTGGAACCCTAAAAGTCCGAATGGCCCTGCTTCACCATTAAATGCAAGGCTTTCTGTTGAAGTCTTGATGCCAGGGCGTGAAAGTAATGCTAATATAGATTGCCACCCATTGCCTCTTCCTCCTGGAGCAGGCAGGCTTTCAACATCTTCTGCTACCCATCAAGTTATGGCCAAAGCAGAATCCACGCCCTTAAAATGTCAATGGCAGAAGGGCAAGCTTATTGGACGGGGCACATTTGGGAGTGTTTATGTTGCCAGCAATAGGTATGCAAACTCTGCATTTCTAGAGACGTTAGCTTACGTTTCATTAATAACACTAATGGCATCTTCTCATTTCCAAAAGGGAAACTGGGGCGTTATGTGCAATGAAGGAAGTGGACATATTTCCAGATGACCCAAAATCTGCTGAGTGTATAAAGCAATTAGAACAGGCTAGTACCTTGTTAAGGTTTTCCCTTTATGTATTTTACATTTTGTTGACAAAGCATATTTCACAATTATCCATTTTTATTTTCTTCCCTTACCTTATTCTCTAACTCTCCATTATTTCAGGAAATTAAAATTCTCAGCCATCTGAAGCATCCAAACATTGTGCAGTATTATGGTAGTGAAATAGTAAGTATGGGTTCTGGTGGCAGCTTTTAGCTTTTGGTTTCCAATTCTATTGCCTGCCAGGCCAGTCTATCCTTGAGGTGTTAAATTAATAACTTCTTTTATATGCAGGTTGAGGACCACTTCTATATATATCTGGAGTATGTTCATCCTGGTTCTATCAATAAATATGTCCGAGAACATTGTGGAGCCATAACAGAAAATGTTGTTCGAAGTTTTACTCGCCACATTCTTTCTGGGTTAGCCTACTTGCATAGTATGAAGACAATACACAGGTACAGGAATGTGTGTAGTTTAAGTAGCCTTTCTGAAAAGGGTCTATATGAGATTCTTTGTTGACCCCCTGGTAAATAATTCATTTTTCCTGTATACAGGGACATTAAAGGGGCTAATCTGCTAGTTGATGCATCTGGAGTTGTTAAGCTTGCTGACTTTGGGATGTCAAAACATGTGAGTATAAGCATTTCATTTTTTCTCTGAAAACCATTTAATCGCATTATCCCACAGATAATCTTAGAATCTAGCTTAAATTTAGGTTCTGGACATGCTTTATGTTGGATGTTTTTTCACAATCTCATTTAGTATCCTATTAGCTGTTGTCCTAGAATATTCTCATTTTATAAGTAGAGAAAATAGTTTCCTTCAACATTCACGTTGTGGATACAATTCTTCATAAATCACAGCATGCATTCAGTTCTCTCATGTTAGGCTCATAAAAATTTCGGACTTATTATTACTTTTCCCCTCTCAGCTTACTGGACAAGCAGCTGAACTTTCATTGAAAGGAAGTCCATACTGGATGGCTCCAGAGGTACCTTCTCGTTGCTACATAAATATGTGATTATTGATAGGTTTTCTGTTCTGATATTTATGTCTTCTCTGCAGCTTATGCAAGCTGTGATGCAGAAAGATAGCAACTCTGATCTCGCACTTGCTGTTGATATTTGGAGTCTGGGTTGTACTATTATTGAAATGTTCACTGGAAAACCTCCTTGGAGTGATTATGAGGGGGTAAGCACAAAATTTTCCCTATATCATTTATTGACCATACATTCGACTTGCTTAAAGTGGGATTTTATTTGAATGGCTGTTCACTTGGAGCTTGATAGACATTTTCATTGTGCATCAAACCATCATCACAAAATAATTTATTGGAGTTCATATGCAATTCAAAGTTTAGTGGTTAATACAAGTGAATTTTTGTAATAGCAAGTGAGACACAGACAGAAAACTAGATATGTATGTGTATAGTTGATATGAAAGATTCTGGTCTCAAGGTTGGCAGTAGATTTGTATGTCTATGAATATGCTTCAAATATCTATCAACTATTCCTGATTGAAAGTACAAATCTGTCTATTTCTCCAAGAAAAAGTACAAATCTGTCTCCTTTTATAGTCAAGTACCAATAACATGATAAAAAGTTCATGATCAGGTTGGGAAAAAACTGTGCTACTATGGGACTTCATGTAGACATTATTAATCAGTTATTTGACAGTTTACAAGTTATTTAAATATTTGAAATTCTATTCCACTATGCAGGCAGCAGCTATGTTTAAAGTTCTCAAGGATACTCCACCAGTACCTGAAACTTTATCAGCAGATGGCAAAGATTTTCTACGTTGCTGCTTTAGAAGAAATCCTGCAGACAGGGCATCTGCAAGTGTATTATTGGAGCATCGATGGTTGAAAAACTTGCAACAACTTGATGTTCCTTCATCTACCCAGTCAATTAATGGTGCAAAATTGATGGTAAACTATGAGTCCGATTCTGTTTTTCCGTTTCTTGAAGTTGATATAGCAGTTTGTATCATGTTTATTGTTTGTTTTGGTAGGATAAGCTTGATCAATTGTCAATATCACAATGCACGAAGGGAAAGGTGACTTCGGACAGGTAATAGCTATTTCCTGCGTTTTTTTTTTTTTTTTTTTCAATTTCTTGACTATTAGAGCCTAAATGCATTTTAAAATTTTTGGCTGTTACTCTTGCATGACTCCAGCTTCATGCATTATTCTTTTTCTTCAGCGGGAACGGCGAACGATGTTGTCAATACGTAACTTCCAACTTAGTTACAACAGTAGCCCCTTGCTATTCTCCGCGTTCTACTCTTGAGGTTCTCCCCACATTGACTCCTTTGTGCACAGGTCAGAGGAATCATGCTAGTTCTTCTTCACCCCTTCCTAGTTTAATTAAATACGGTGCAGAAACTAATCAAGTATTGAGATAACGAAGAGAACTTTGAAGAACCTCTGCTTGTTTTTTCACGGGAAATGCTAATAACTCTCGACTTAATCGAAGGAAATTGAACCAGTAAATTAACCATTATAGGGCTCTAGTAGATGACTGGAGGCAATAATAGGGTTGTTTGAGTAGAAAGTTGTAAGGTACGGCTCGTCTTGGTGAACATGAATTGATTGCCTCCTGAAGTTTCAAAATCTTTTTCTTCCTGGGAATTCTGGACAGTGGATTTCAGAAGCAGATTTTGTATACTATCTTACAAATCTAGAGCTTCAGGTATTACAAATTTGTATGTATATTTTACAAGATAACATTCTTGTCTAAAATGTAATCTTAGATTTTTTTTTTTAGAAGGGAGAAAAAATTAAGATACGTCATTTTTCCGGCCGTTCTTTACTTACAGTTTTTACTTTCATTTACAAATTTGAAGTTGAATGCAGTGAGTGAGTACATATATATTTTTTTCATGTTGCACTGGGTATTCTATGCAAGTTATTTTTTAGGCATATCCGGTATTATTTTCATCATCTTCGAAATGTGAAGAATTGTCGCATTTTGACTCAATTCTCGAACTGTATCTCTAATTTGCAAAATTAGCCACACAAAATGCCCAACAATTAAATGAAATTCATAATTAATGGGAAAATAGTACATATTTCAAATTCGGGTGTTAACGAAACTGGTGCAATTGCAAGCTTGTGAGCTTTTTCAAATTCTCTTGTTTCCAAATTCAACAAATTCCTAATGGGACAATACAAATTTATCAAGTTCTTACAATACCAAACTCAAATCAGCCTCGATTATTAAAAATAAAGAGCATGGGAAAGTAACTGAGATTTGCGGCTCCATAAAAATAATCTTGCCTTTATTGTTATAGTTAATTGGTTTTTTTAAAAAAAATATTATACTCATGCAGCAGTTCGTAACTGTGAAAATTTGATGGTCGAGAGGGGTCGAGAAAGACCTAAAAGTATTTGAAAGGGATTAATATCTAGATATTTACGAGTTTTGGATATAAATACAGATTTAATTTATAACCGATTTGAATGGAGACATAAAATCTATGTCGTTGAAAATAAGTAAGGCTTATGTGACTGTTTTCGTTTTGTTTGAAGAGGTTAACCGTTAGAGAATTCATACAGCCGATTTCAGCTTATTTGGGACTAAGACTTGTATTCGGTGAAAAAAAAAAAGACTAAGGCTTGTCGTCGTTGTATTATGGTTGTAAAACTTATGAGTCAACATGCTCGAGTTTAACTTATAGATTGAGTTGACTCGCACTAAAACTCTAAATTCCTTATGCCCGAAAGAAAATCTCGGGAGAAAAATCTAGACTCGGTAAAAAAGTAAAATCGGACCGAGTGTACCAATTGACTCATATTTTCGTTTCCATTCACCTGCTATATCAAAATACACGTTCGTTATTCAATGTCTTTTGAACCTAATTTTTGCTCACCCCTAATTAATTATTATTTCTGGTGTTAAACCGCCAAATATCCGTCACCGGTAGGGTTTTAGCGACCAGTTCATCCCTACGTTTTGTTCTATCATTTCTCATGTATTTTCTTCTCTAATACAATACAATATGGGCGGTGCCACCAGGTTTCTCATGCTTCTCACTACCACCACCACCACCACCACCACCACCACTCCTCCGCTTCTCCAACGCCACAGCTCATCTATCCTCCGTTTGTCCCGAAACCGTCTCCAACTGGGGGCGTACCGTAACTACTACCATTTGCCTTCCTCTCTGCCTCTCCCTCGTCTTGTCCACTCCTCCCGAATCAAAGCCTCACTTAATCTCCATACCCAAACTGGCTCTTCCCATTTCGCAGAGCCTTACTCCTCTTTACCACCAGGAGCTTCCCATCATCCATGGCCTGAATGGTCCAATTTTGTTAGAAATCTCTCGGCTAATGGTTATTTTAATAGGCAAAGCTTCGATGAGGATTTCTTTGCCAACGCTAATTTACCTGAGGACTTTGTAGCTGCTGCTAATGCTTGCTTGACTTTCGCCCGCGAACGGCCTGACATTTTAGGGTAATAATAATAATATATTTTCTCTTCAATTCCTTGATTTCAGAAGGAATTTATGTTTGTATTTTAATTCTGTTTATTTACCAATGAATAGGATGCTTTCGAGGAGGGATGTAGAGGTGGTCGCTGAAAAAGGGATGCCATTTTTGTTTAAAAATGGTGATGACTCAGGGAGGAAGATGAAGTCCTTTTTGGGCACTACCCAAAACAATGTAAGTCTTTTGGTGTTCATTTTTCAATATCTCAACTATAGAATGCTTTTATTCCTCGTTTAAGTAATTTACTTTTTTTTGCCTTCGAACTTTAGATGTTTAATTTGGTAATAATGCACACCTAGAGCACCATATATTCATCTTACAAATTCTTAACTTTATGTAATTAAGAAAAGCACTATAAAAGCCATAGCCGGGGAAAGTTGGTAATAGGCAAAAATTTTAAACCGTCTTTTGAAGTTTGAATCTTTTCGTAAGTATTTTCTTGATTCTTGTTGTGCATCTCCACAATGATATCTATAACACTGGTCTGTATTTTCACCCGTTTCAAATCTGCTTTTCACCACTCGATAATCTTTATTTTGAAGTTGAATGCTTCATTATACAATGCTGCGTTCTTTTTGTAAGGAACAGTCTCGGTTTACATAGATATAACCAGAACCAAGGAATTGAATGTTCAGTTTTCCTTTTGAAGTTCTAAAATGATTTGCTATTTGTAACTGAGAAGGTTTGCTGACTGTAATGAAGATTAACATTTTTTCTTTTCAACTAAATCTCTACTCCTCTCATTCTAATAACCATCCTTGACAAGAACAATGAGGCTGTCCCCTCCAACTTTCCTCCTTTCTTCCTCTTCTTTTCATCCCTCTCTTTCATTTTCAAATATATTTTGCTCTTTCCTTTGGAAAACAATCCTGGCAAGGTTTCTATATTTAAAAACCAGGGGAATGTCTTTTAAATGCAAAACAAGCTGTAATTTATTCATTGAGCTAATGTGCTAAGTTATCATCCAATGCCCTTTACCCTGTATCAATTTTTTAAGGTGCAGAATGCTGACAGCGCATGTACCATTGACTTGGTGAAGTTTTTAGTTAGTTATGCTGGCAATATTTTCTCTTCTGAGAAGAACAATTTGCCTAACAGAGAACTCGTGGAATCTTCTGTTCGGAACCTCTTAAGTGAGTTGGCCCAGTTGAGCAATGCTCCACATCCTAACTTGTTCAGTTCAGCACAAAATCAATCACCAGATAGATATAGAGAAACGTCAAGGCCTTTTGGGCAAAACATTGAAATGAAGAGAGGTGACTGGATTTGCCCAAGGTAGAGTCCTTATTTTTCTATGGCTTACATTATTTTTCCTTCTCTTCCTTAATATAGCTTATCAGTGTAATCGTATGTGGTATCTTCTTTCTCTTTTTTTCTTTTGGCTTTATGCTCTTTTCATATTTCATTCATTTACCTATGGATGCAATATTAACTTTGTCTTGTCTTTATCCTTTTTATACTGTCATGTTTTGACTTCTCTTTGAAATGTGATTTTCTCAATTGAGCAGATGTAATTTCATGAACTTTGCAAGAAACCTGAAGTGTCTTGAATGTGAAGAAGCGCGCCCAAAGCGGCAGCTCACTGGTGGAGAGTGGGAGTGTCCTCAGTGAGCACTGTTGCTTTTCTTTGCTACCTTACATTATTTAAATTTCAATTATGAATACTTAAAAATTCTTTTGCAGATGTGATTTCTTTAATTATGGAAAGAACATGGCATGCTTAAGGTGTGATTGTAAGCGACCTGGGATCTCAGCTGGTATCAACTCTTCATCAGGTTTAGGATATGACATTGGAAGCACTACAAATAAGGCTGATGTGGATAGCAGGCTGGCTGCCAATGAAGAGAAAGCACAACGGTGGTTTAGCAAAATTTCACAGCTGGACGGTACTGCAGACATGACTAGTGCTATAGCTGATGAAGACTTTCCAGAAATCATGCCATTGAGGAAAGGAGTGAATAGGTTTGTTGTCAGCACAAGGAAGACTCCGTTGGAGAGGAGGCTGGTTAATGCCCAGAACAGAAGGAACCTGGGTATTGACAGTCCTTTTGGCAATAGTGGTACTGGTATGGTTTCTAATCTGACTTCTCAACAGCCAGAAAACCCAAGATCAGATATTATGGGTCGCAAAATGGGTGCTGCTGAACCTGATAATAAAAATTTCAACACTACACAATATTCAGGAGCAAATGCTCCCTCTTCTGCTTCTAGTGCAACTTCATCACAGCATGCTGCACCCAGAGGAAGCAATTCTGCTCCATTTGTGCCACTACCTGCAGATATGTTTGCCAAGAAGCCCGGTGAATTGAAGACAGATGAAAGTGAGAGGTTACAGATGGACAATAAATCTCTTGCTTCAAATACCATAGGGCAAACGAGCACTGTTTCTGAAAGAAAAGACAGTGATTTATCAGATGGTTGGCCATCCTCTGAGAAGGAGAACTCCATCGGTCAGACTCTTAGCAATGGAAAAGAGAAAGAACAAGCTGAAAAATCTGCGAGGTGGTTCAAAAGAGTTGCAGAGCTGCACAACATTACAGATGTGGCAAGTGCAATTCCAGATGATGACTTTCCTGAGATCATGCCAATGCCCAAAGGAGAGAACAGATTTGTAGTCAGTAAAAGGAAAGATCGCTCTTTGACTTCTCCAATGTACAAGAGGCGAATGGCCATGGAACAAGCTAATGATAACAATTTCGTGCCCTTTGTCCCGTTCCCACCTAACTACTTTGCCAAAAAGGATGCTCAGCTGTCCGGTGGGGCTGATTCGACAAATAACAGTGAAACTTCAAACTCCACTACACTGGATAAGTCTCAAGAGAAGTTGGATGACAGTAAACCTGAAACCTCTGGTGCAGCACATCAACACGTAGTAGGAAACGAAAGAACTGATGCATCTTATGGGGCATTAACACAAAACTTCTCTGATCACCAGCCAGGTAGCAGGGATAGCTATGGCGCTAGATATTCTACAGATGAGAATACAAGTGGCACATCAAATCAGACGGGTAGGTTGCCTCAAAAATTTTCTAATTCCCCAACAAGTTATAATGACAATACTAGTGGATCCCATAGTCAAAAGGCAGTCTATTTGACACGGGCTACATCTCAGTCTGAGGATCAGAAACTCAGAGGCAGCTGGAATGGGAAAAGCTTGGAAGGGTCGGCTGTGAAGGAACCAGATCCTTTAGACATGTCAGAGGAGGCCAAGGCAGAGAGGTGGTTCAGACGGGTTGCCCAAATTAAGAACATCTCGGAGCTGAGTGAGATCCCCGATGAAGATTTCCCCTCAATAATGCCAATGCGAAAGGGGGTAAATAGATTTGTTGTGAGCAAAAGGAAAACACCAAGAGAGAGGAGATTAACGTCTACTCAGTACAAACGAAATCTTCCCATCGTAAGCTCGGAACCGGTGAAGGAAAATGACAATAATTGATGCACAATACGCAATACGAAATTGCAAATTTTGTTCCCAAGAAATTTTTTAGGATGCTTTCATAAGTGGTATGATCATGATGCCAGTTTGTGATGAAATTGGGACATGGGTAAAACATAAATTTTTTAATTTTATCGAGCAAATGTATATTTTTATAAATGTTAATTACATATACTGCCAAGTGATTGCTGCGCAATGAGACTTGCAAACAAAATCAAAATTCAGTGGAGATGAAATGAGACTGTTATTTTTTATTTCTAAGACGACTCAAATTTCTTAGTAAATGTTCGATAAACTACATCATGCAGAATAGGTTCTTCAGATGTGATATTGTGGACATTAATCTTCCTGTTCCTGTTGACTCTGTACAAAACAAAGTCATTATTTTGCTCGATTATTGCTATTGTTTTGGCTACTTGAAGTATTACTTACTTGAATCTGGCTGTTCTTTGGCTACTAGTGACTTCTCCTGCATTCCTCTTTACTTTTTCCCCCAATTAAAGCTAGCCATGCATTATATAAATTTGATGAACAAATCGGAAAAATAGAAATGTGATTATCTAGCAGATTTCTATTTTTGAAGAGTCAATTAGACAATGTTCACCTTAAATAACTTGATTGATTGTATATGAAATTGTGAAATAAATTAATACTAAAGAAAAAATCAATGCACTAATAAGGAATAAATATGGTCTATTACTTCCCAACCAAATAAAAACAAAAATCGCAAAAAATGTGCAATCACGTGATAACATCTCTGGCCATTGCTTGTTTCCTTCTATGTCTTTTCTTCTTCTTCCAAATTCCATTTGAACATTCTTTCCTATAAAGAAACAAACCAACACAAAAGAAAAACCCCATCCACAAAAATCTAGATAGAGAAATGGATCCACCATCAACACAGACGATAGGCAGGAATTCTCAGGCCGGAGAAGATGAACAAGATAAAGTCATCAATGAATGGTAATTTCTTCTTCTTCTTCTTCTTCTTTTTAAATTTCAGAAAATTTATATGTTTATGAATTGATGATATATTGTTTTTGGTTTTTGGGTTTCTGGGAATTTGCAGTTGTAGTTGCTGGTATGATTGCACAGAAAGCTGCTTTGATTACTTGTGCTGTAATTTCTGCTAATTAAGAGAATCAATTTAGAATATTCTCTCTTTTTGGAAAATCATGGGAATCTAATAACTAGTAGGGGAAAAATTATTCTAGCATGCATATGATGAAATTTTCATTTTTTTTTTTTATGGGCTTTTTGGTGATTATCATGTTTTTGGAGAATAATTAAGTCGCAATCTTTAGATTAATGTATACACTAACCACTTGCTTGATGCTTCCTTTAGTCTGATTATACTGTTGAATTTTTAGAGTACAAAATAGTGCTAAAAATTTATTGCTTTTCTTTAAAGTGGACTGAGTTGCTATAACTATTGTACTGCATCGGTTCTTTCTTTTGGGTAAAATTTCACTTTTAAATAATTGAGATTTTTTGTACTTTTTTTTTTTTGTTGAATTAGTACAATTATATCATTTATCTTATAGTGTATATAATTTGTCTTTAGTGCATGTGCGGTCTATTTTTATTTTGAGTGGATGTGAGTGGTTAATTTTTAGAGAAAAATGGAAAAAAAATTATTGAAAAAAATGAGAGTGAATAATAAAAGTCTCGTTATTTTAAGAACGGTGGTAATATTATAATTCTTACTATTGTATTATAAAAGTTAACCTCATTAACTTTTAATATTTTGTTAAATTGTCATAAAATTTTACGAAATACATCCAAAATATTTATTTAGTATTTTCTTTAGACTTTGGGGCCACCAGAAATGGTAAGACTTTTGCCCTCGAGTATTAACGAACTGAGTTCGAATTTCCTATCTACAACTGGGTGCATGAGTTTATAACTATGTTAAATAAATAAATTATACGTGCTTTAAATTCAGACAGCCTAATAGCCAGTGTATTTAGGAATGACGTCCCACATTGTTAGAGGTGTTAATTCATAACAATACTCGTTTAATCTTGTTATGAAGTCGCTAAATCTATTTATCTTTTGTATGAGATGTGTTCGGTTATCTGTTGCTATTTTTTTTTTTTTTTTTAAATCTTTGGTTGGTTTGTTTAATTGTGGAAATGGTATTAAAAAATATTATTTAATGGAAATAAAAATGGATAAACAAATTAAAGAACTAATTGGAAAAATAAGTTTGGAAAAAATTTGTGAAAATGATAAATAAATAAATAACTTGTTATGGAAATAAAAAATTATGTACAAATTAATGAGAATTAGCATTTTTGTATGAACATCAAATTTTCAAATTTTTGCTTACTCCAATGTTTATGTGAGTTTAATTTTTGAAATGATATAATTACAAAAAGTTTTATGTTTTCATTTAAATTCGACTCATATAAAAAGTTTTCTAAGTCCACCGATTATATGCATGCATGTCCCCATTTCTTATTTATTTGATTCGGATTACATTATCAACATTTTCCTTAAATGTACATGGGATGGCAGGGATTAGGTCCGAAATTATTATATATGTCACATGTGCACTTACTAGTACCAATAAGTTAACTTTTAGTGTGCTTCTTTGTGTAGGAATGCTTTATTTCACCTTCCCCACCACCCAACCAGTTGCATTGCCATTCAAGCACAAGCTGATATTTTAAATGTTAATAATGTAAATAAAAGCGTAAATACCCAATTTTTATGTTTAAATCGTGCTTGATTGAAGGTATTGGATAAAATTTGCACGTCCTAATTTAGCAGCCAACCTCTCCACCTCCCAATCACTTGTATTGGCCAATTAACACTATTAATAATAGTATTAGACCCTTGACTTTCATGGCATGTGAGCTTTTATAATGCTACTCCATAATGGATCCTTTTCACCTTTTTCTTACTGTGTTCCACTACCATACATATTTCAATAATAATAATTCCCTATAGCGAATTAGGGTGTAATCTAGTTGGTGCAAAGAAGAGGATTAGTCTTTGTTATGTAGCACACCGCACACTATTACTCGTTCTATTAATAAACTCCTTTATATTCAAAAAAATTATAATTTCGTAAACCCACCGTAATTACGCATGTTTTGTTTAGTACAAATATTTAAAAGAAATGAGATGTTTAGTATTGAATCTTTTATATAATATACACAAATTAATATTACATAACATACATTTTGTTTGTTGAACTATTAATTTGAAAACATAAAACTATTTTTAACAAACATTCATTTGATTATTCAACTATTAATTTCAAAAAGATGAAAACACTTTTGGAATACATGAAATATGGTCTTTTCTTTCCTATTGAAAAATCATTGTTATCTAAAACTTATCCCCAGTAATGGAATCTTGCGAGTATCTAACTCTAAAGTCTACTCTATAAAGAACTTGAACATAACAAAGTGCATTTGGTCTACTCATGCAAAGAGTTAAGTCAAATTTGAGAGTATAAAATCATTAATTCATCAGACTATAATACTTTTCTAGATGGAATGCATCATCATAACACTTACAATTAAAGAGTAAGCTAGTGATTTATTTTGTTGGGTGGGTGAGTAGATTACTTTTATTTTTTCCAAAAATTGATAGGGAGATCCAATAAATTGAACAAATATTTTAGATTGTATAATATGAATAATTTTTTGTGGGTTGGGCAATAAGAGTAGCTTAGCTTTTATTATAACAAATATTTTAGATTGTATTATATGAATAATTTTTATGTTGACTGCACAATAAGAATAGCTTAGCTTTTATCATAAGTCAAATTGGTGCAATTATATGTCATTAAAAAAAAATTCAAATACAAGTCTTTTCACTTATCACAAAACAAATGAAAAAACTAACTGAACTACATTCAGTTGACAAAAACTTAACGTGGTTTTTTTTTTTTTCAAAAATTAAGCTGAAGTTTTTAAAAAAGCAAGCTAAACTTCTCATTAAAAGTAATTGAACTAGTTTTTAATATATTATTTAAATATAACTAAATTAATTATATGAATATTATTATTTTTTAATTTTACATATTTATATATTAAATTAATTTCTACATTGCATATTTTTGAAATTATACTTCTCAAAAGGTAATTTTCTATAAATGCCCTTCTCAAGAAATTGATCAAAGATCAAATTGAATCAAACAATGTCCAACTATCAATTTATTAAACTTATTTATGGGTTTTTCCAATTCTTTTACCATTGTATAATTGCTAAGTTCTTTCTTTTCTTCCCCATTAACTAAAAGTTATGGAATAATACCAAACTCATTAAAGTGCCATATTATTAAGTCTATAAATAGCCAATCCCTTCTTACTACTAGTTGTCACTAAACACCACTAGCTATAGTTCAAATTCTAAAATTTCAAGAGATGAAGCTTGATAATAATTATAATAATAATCCCTATAAACTTTCCTTTTTTCACTTATTTTCTTTCTTGACATTGATTCCCTTTGTTTTCTCCCAACTTGATTATAGATATTATGATGATTCTTGCCCTGATTTGACAAAAATTGTTAGATATGGAGTTTGGTCTGCCATGGTTAATGAAACAAGAATTGCTGCCTCTCTTTTAAGGCTTCATTTTCATGATTGTTTTGTTAATGTAATTACAAAATTCATTATTTCCATTTTTTGTATAGTTATAAAATACACCCCAATTCTTTCATTTCTTTTCAATTTTACCCTTAACTTTTTTCTAACTAGTAGTATAAACAAGAATTGTTTCTAGATTTTATAAAAAAAAAATTGTGTTTTGGTTTATATAGGGCTGTGATGGATCTGTGCTCCTTGATGGAGATGATGGGGAAAAAAATTCATTAGCTAATCGAAATTCGGCTCGAGGATTTGAGGTCATTGACAATATCAAGGCTAATTTGGAGAAAGCTTGCCCTGCTACCGTTTCTTGTGCTGATGTACTAGCTTTAGTAGCAAGAGAGGCAGTTTTTCTTGTAAGTAACATTTCTCTAAATTTATGCCACATAAATTACGATCTTTTCACTATAATCTAGTATCTGATCACAGAGCCACAAGTTTCGACTAATCTAAATGCAGCAAAACTCTCTCTACCGAGTTTGACAAAAAAAAAAAAAATTAGATTAAGATTCTATCGGTCCATTTTTGTGTGTTTCTAATAAATTTCATGTTTTCTTCAGACTGGAGGGGCATATTGGAATGTAGCTTTGGGTAGGAGAGATGGTGTAACGACGAGTCGAAGTGCTGCTGATGCACAGCTTCCATCCCCTTTTGAATCTTTGGACAATATCACTGCAAAGTTTACAGCAAAAGGCCTAGATTTGAAGGATGTAGTTGTGCTCTCAGGTTAATTCCAGTCTCAATAATGTTGATATTTATGCATTAATACACTATTTACAAAGGCTGTATGTTATAATTGTATTACAGGTGGACACAGTCTTGGATTTGCTCAATGCTTCACATTCAAACCAAGATTGTTCAACTTTGGCGGTTCTGGAAAACCTGATCCTCAATTAGACGCATTGTTTCTGCAAAATCTACAAAGTTTATGTCCAAACCAAGCAGATTCTGATACAAATTTAGCTCCTCTTGATTCGACTTCTGCCCGATTCGATAATGAATATTACAAGCTTCTTATGAACAATTCTGGTCTTCTGCAATCTGACCAAGCTCTAATGGATAGCAATGCAACTGCTTCATTGGTCAGTTTCTACAGTAAATACCCTTACTGGTTTTCCAGGGATTTTGGTGCATCAATGATCAAGATGGGCGGAATTGGCGTACTTACAGGACAAAAAGGAGAGATCAGAAAGAACTGCAGGTTCAAGAACTAGTATAGCTCACCCCAGTGTTCTTATAATGTAATATATATTATGTAGTTATAAATTATCGAAACAATCTTGTAATGGTTCGTACCAGAAACCTACTTGCTTGAATTAAAATGTGTGGTTTCTTTTTCTTACTTGCCTTTCTACCCGTTCTTGATCTTCTCTTCTTTTTCACTAAACTTAGGTTGGGCTTGTCGTTTACCCTGGCTCGAGTTTCAATGCTAACTGGAATTTGTTCTTCGTCTATCTCTGCAATAATATTCCCATCTTCATTTTCTTTAGTTTTGTTTCTCTTTAGTTGTTTCAATCTTGAAAAAGCCAAGTTTCTGCTTACTTCAGCTGCAAGTTTCTGTTTCAAGAAAAGCGAAACCCGCCACTCAGCAAGTGTTGTTTCTTCTTTTGCTTTTTCTGTCAAAGCAAAATATTCTTCTGTTGTGAGTTCAACATTACAATTAGTAATACCTGAATTATTTATATACCCGAGCGCTTCTGCTAGTGATGCACTATAAGCTTGTGATTCAGTCTTTGCAGCTTCAAGTGAAACTTGTAATGTTTTTAAAGTATGTCTACTCATCCTTAACCTTTGTTTCATTTTCAATCTTTCTCTTCTCTTGTTCTCCTTCTCTCGTTTGATCGTCTGCAATTCCTTCCATCGTTCATCCAAAACTTCACTTATTTCATTAATTACATTCTTTGCCTTGATTTCGGCTTCCACTTTGGATCTGATGCTCACATTTGCTGCCTCAACCTCTGATTCGAGCTCTGAAATCAAAGCAACTTTTGATTTTAGGTTTTCAATTGTCTCTACTAATTCTGCAATCTTAGCCTCCAAGAGATTCTGATAATTGTGATCCAATTCTCTTCCATCTTCATCATAAGTTTCCATTCTTTTTTCAGAAGTTTTTGCTTTTACAAGTTTAGTTAGTATACAAAATAGTCAGAGGGTGCCTAGTTTATGCAGAAGAAAAAGCTGCTACTATAAACATTAAATAAGGCATCTCTCGTTGAATCAGTCCTTTTTGCCACATAGCTTATAACGGCAATCGAACCCCCTCTGCTGCTGGCGGGCGAATGGAGAATGTTTTACTTCAATCCAGCAACTTGTTAGGAGGAGGTTTTGGCTTTCCCCTTTCTCTAATAATAAGCTTCCAAACAAAGCTCCTTCCTTCAACTGGTGTGCAGGAGCACACTTCCGTTTTCCGCTTACTATACAAGGGGGTGTAATGAATAGAGATCTCCCGCCAGGAGTCTTCTCTTCCTATCACTTCACTTCGTCTGAGAGATCTGATTCTTTGCAGTTCCAGTTCAACAGTAAGGAAAATGATATAACAGATTGATAGTGGCCTAAAAGTAGTGAAAAGAGAGGTTCTTGATGGTTTTGTATGGCATGTTACTGTTGGTTTTTTCACTACTCGTAGTTATGCTACTATTGGGCTTCTAAAAAAAATATATAATTATGCTACTATTGGGAGATTCTTTCTGGCCTAGGTTTTTCCGTTATATCAGTTGCATAGTAATAATCTACAAGGAACATACTACAGTTTGCACATCAACCTATATAACTAGGAATCGTGTTCCAATAAAAAAGGGGTTAGATGAAATAGCTCAGTACCTAAATGAAACTCCATTCACTTGGGAGGTTGCGTACGAAAGAGGAGAGATGAATATAAAACGAAATTGAATAATCCTTCTTTAATTCTCACTATACAGGAGCCACTAGACTAGATGCTTAACATGTCAAAAAATCTTATTTGTATATTAGATTATTTAAATTATCTTTTTCAAAAGTTAAAATAACAATAGCATTATAAGTATCACCAACAGTTGGAAAAAGAAACATGTTGTCTTATAGCTTAAACCAAATTCAAGGATCAAAGTGTACTGTATACTTTCATTTCTGTAATTTTCTTCAAGGAACAGAAACAGCTCCTTGAAGGATGCGACACTACACTTTTCAGAAATTTATGCTATGTGCAGTAAGTCAAAATGCAAAACACTGGTGATTACATCGCATGGATTTCTTTGTAATGTACTAATGTTGATCTAATCATTACCTAGCCACGTATGTAGATTAGTATCATTAAATGCTGTCTATAACTTCCTTTAGGTTTGAGGAGGGTATATTTCCCACAGTGCAACGGTAGAGTCTTCTGATGCAGATGCTATTAGCTTACAATCAGGTGAGAATGAGACTGCATTACACTGCAATAATTTGAAAAGCAAATTCAGTTGTGTACCAAGAAGATTTTTCAATAGAGTAAAGCATTAAAATCAAAAAGGAAGAGACAAAAGGCCGAAGGAAGAGAGAGTCAGACGATCTTTCAGAATTACTTATTTTACATTTCAAGACATAAAATTACAATATGAGAAAAAAAAAAAAAAAAAAGAACAGCATTCTATTATATGCTTGACATTCAACCAGGCAAATGATTTATGCAGTAAATAATATATTAAATAACAAATCAATTCCATCTATTACAAGAAGATAGTGTTGAATTAGAAAAAAAAGGGATTCAATCAAACATTAAGTAGTTCAGCGAGTCCGGTAAGGCAAGCATGAAAACAAGAAATAGATAACAAACAATTATAGACAGGACACGGGAAAGAAATATCATGATTGTAAATTATTATTATTAATTTTTTTTTTTTTTGCAGTTGGCGTAGAAATAAAGCATTCAGAAAGCTAAATACTTTTAATTAGTTCTAAGGCGAGAGAAAGAGCTACTATTTATCGCACAAGGCTAAATGATAATAAGATACCGTTGAATGGTGGTACTTTAGTATGGCCAAAGCATTTCCTTTGCGGTAATTATATATCCTGACCCTGCCATGAAGAAACAAATCAGAAATGAGGAAAACCGTGACAGTGAATAATTCAAATTTGAAATACTTCTTCTTCTTCTCCCCTCTGTCTTAGAGCTGGTATGGAAGAAGTTATTTTTCAGCCCATTTTTTGTCACTTAACTTTGAAGTAATATTTCATAAACCAGTACTTCTAAAGCTTCGATTACAATGTTTAAAAATAATCATTGTAAAATAGAGGCTTTTCATTTTTAAAACAACGATTCAAAGTTCAAATAACTCAAGAACAGAGTGAGAATCGTGCATGTTTTTCTCAGTTACCAAAGGTCAACGTATATAATAATAACCTATAAGGCTGCATTATCATAAACTCCTTACAGAACTGCACAAAGAAAGCTCTGTTAGTTAACAAATTGGTGGTACAAACCTATGATCCCACCCAGCAGTTGCAGCAATTTTGTCATCTGCTCTAATAGACGTGCCTGATACACCAGGTCGTTCCAAGGTAATCTCTTTCTTGATCATGCAAGACCCCTATTTCAATAATAATAGATAGATAATTATGTACTCAAAATAACAATGCATCAAATAAACAAAAGCAACTTGAGTTGCTCTAGAAAAATAGGAAGAAAAAATGAAGTCATTAATTTCTTTCCTACGGGGTATCAGGCAGGCCTGCACCATATGAATGACAATGGGAAAAAAGCAAAATGGGTGGTAGGGAAGAAATCTTGCAACTTTCTTTGGAAGGAAATTCAGTCAACTGCTTACATTCTGATGAGGAATGAAAAAGAGGTGAAAAAAATATATATACAATTTCAACTCACACCAAAAAAAAATGTGGAAAAAAGGACCAGAACTACTAGATCAATAATTTGATTTGCAATTAGATTTAGGCATTAACATAAGGTCGTGTAATAAATATCTTGGTCAAAAATAATAATAATAATAATAATAATAACATAAGGTCGTGTATAATTGCTAATTTGCTATCCAACACTCAGTCTTTACCTCAATATGCAAGTAACTGGCAAATATTTTAAAAGCAAATTACTGAAGTCATGAGAATTACCATGGAAAGATCTAAGCTAAATAACACAATTTTATCATCAGCAGCTCCAGAGATCCCCCCCTTGCACAACCCATCGATGCATAGGCTTAGAACTGCAAACAGAAACACTCAACTGATTAACCTTTTTGGGAGGAACCAAAAAGTCTCTAAGTTGAGGATCTCACCTGCCTCTGTATGAAACTTCACAGAAGTTAGAGGAACACTTGGTTTCCGCATATCCCACCAAAGCATAGAACCATCCTCGTAACTGCCATACGTGTGAAAAAGGAGCAGGATAAAAATGGAACTTGATCAAATTATTTTTGGCAATCAATAAATAATCCATCTCAGCTTATAAGATCAAATAATACTTTATCGGTTTGCAGCATAAGGTTTAAAATACCAAGAACCTAAAGAAGATGAATTTAATTGTTGATACTAGAAGGATCATTTCACTTGATTTTAAATGTTGAAGTTATCTAGATGTTACACTAGAGGAGTATAATAAATTAACGCAGAGTAACTAAATTCTTGCATGTTATGCTCAATGACCAGCTGAAAGCAATGATGACCACAATAAGGAGTTATGCTTCAATGTTCAAAAGGTTATATATGGGAAATGACACAATTTTAATTATTAGAAATAGAAATACAAGATATCCTATCTGCTATTCAGAAAACACCCCCATCCGGAAAAAAGTGGTAAATTTTTCAGTCCAATATTATTGGATTGCAGATTGTAGGTTTCTAATTATAAGATAGTCTTTTAATAAACATCTGCAACAACAGCAAAAGCAGTGCATGTCATAAAAAGCAACAAAGAAGCAAACTTCTGAGAAGATAAGAAAATACATACCCAGCCAGGACATTCAAAAATCCTTGTGATTCTGATGGTAGGAATGCTTTAACAGCCATGCACATCCCTGTAAAGGACAACTAGTTACAAGTCCGATGGAAAGTTTCATATCAATAGGAAAAACAATAACACCACCTAAAGCTAAATGTCCAACAGGATCCTCACATTAGCATCTATAATCTGGAAACAAAAGATTAAACAAGCGCCAAATTTCAAATCAATTTAGATATTCACCCCATATATCAGCCACTTGATAGCGTTTTGCTGCTGATTTGCTTAATACCTAGATACTAGTATCATGATTTAGAAGTGATACAATAGCAGAAACAAACCTCTTTCACTGGTAGAACTTGGTGAACTAACTGAGCCGTTTTGAGACAATCGTGAAATCTTCTCTGCAGTATTAAGATCCCATATCTCAACCTTCAAACGTCATATAAATAGCACTTAGAGCAATCACACATCCCAATTACCAGAAACTACCAACCGAACAAAAGGAGTACAAAAGATAAATGCTGACCTCAGAAAGTTGTTCCCCTGCCATGGCAACACACTGAGCTCCACCAGTACCCTCTTCTGAAAAATAGAGTAATTTTCTAAATTCTAAAGCTCATAAAGAGAAATTTTGCAGCAACAGTTGCAAAACCAGTTCCAGAATTCACTAAAAAGAATATAGACCATGAGTACATTGAAAAATGAGAATAGAATAGAACCAATCTGCATATCATTAAAAGCAGTCCTTATAATCTATCATCGCATGCATGACGATTTTTTCCATCTCATACCAGACAGACAGTTCCCTTTTCTTCACCGCCAATATTCTTAACCTTAGCTGATTTCCCTCTTCTAGAATATACTAGGAAGGGTTTTGGGCCTATGGGCTGATTCCTATCAGTATTTCTATCACAATCACAAGCTGTGGCTCTGTTTTCTCAATTTCCAGATAAACTTGCATGCTTTCATCGCCCATATTAAAGAGAATGAAATCGTTACCCAAATTGTCTTCCTCGTTCTTTTATTTGTGCTACAGTAATACCAGTGTTCATTGTGTTTTTCAATCAAGATTCTATTCCTAAGTTGACAAATTTTTAAGAAAGTATTCCTCTAATGATGTGATGTCAATATTTGATGGATATGCATATTTGTGTTACATTTGAATTCAAGAATTAATGTTGTCCAAAGTTCTTATTAATCACTGCCAACACCTTTTTTGCCCAAGAGATGGCATCATTTGCCATAAAAAACCTTCCCCATTGCTGACATTGCAATAGTTATTATAAAGATAAATACAAATGAGAAAAATAAAAATATCATGGTATCCCATGTTAGAAACAATAGCAGTCAATTGTAGTCAGCAGTCCCAAAAATCTATTTTATATTGCAAAATTTGAGCATACCTCCAAAGGTGGTAGAACACTTGATAGAATCTTCTTTGTGCTTTTCCTCTCTATCATACAATTTTTTTTCCTCCATAGATTGTGTAACTTCTTCATATTGCTGGCTAGGATCTTCATTTTGCTTCCCACTACTACCAGAAGGATTCTTTACAAAAGATAGCTTGCAGAAGTGGTATGCGTTTGTCGTGATCGTAAGTGCAGGCAGCCTATCAAGTAAAAGGTAAGAAAAAATTGGGTAAATACTAAATAATATCTGAGCAAGTTCAAATAATACTGTTAACGACATAAAAGCAGACATTAATGATAGCTAGTTTGGCAGTGCCCAGAATTCAACACCGCAAGCCAACCATTTGATCATCTCAAATACCTGGACAGACCTCCCTCTTTGATATCCCAAACCTTAACAGTTCCATCTCGACCCTGACTACATGTAATTTAAAACGAAAAGAAAAATGATAAACCTGCTTCAAATGAATCCTTAAATTAATGAAAAAGGTTCAAACAATTAGAATACAACAAAAAGCACCTGACAACTTTATCAGCACCCACTCCAAGACTACTGGCAACAGATATTATTCCATGTGCTGTACTATGTACCCTTCATCCAAAAAAAAAAAATTATCGAATTTCCAAACTTTATGCTCAAACAAACAAAGAAATCAAAGCAAAAAAATTACGAAACCACATTACAATTGTTGAATGGATACCAAGCAGATGATATTGTTCGATGCTGAAGCGTATCCCAAATTCGTAACTCACCATCAGATGAACTAAAGCATTAGTTCCAGAAAAATTGAGTCTAATTAACCAAAAGGCAAAAGCAAAGAAATAATAGTTGAATAAAAAAAAAATTGAGAAATTGTTACCCAGTGAAGAGTATAGATTTAGATGGATGGAAACAAGCATCCATTACTGGAGCTCGATGGCCTCTTAGTACAGCTACAGGATCAGGCGGCGGTCTCTTACTCATTTTCTTGCTTATATGCTGGAAATTGCTATACAAGCTCAAAATAGAATCAAACAGAAATCAGAAACATGAAATTAGAGCAAAATCAAAAACATTGCCGGATTAAAAAAGAAAAATTTTTAAAAATGTAAAGAATCAATTCGAACCATGCAGCAATGGAGACAGTTAAATTTGGCACCCGAAATGAAAAAAAAAGACTAAATATTTGGTGGAGAAAACATTGATTTTTTAAAAAGGATACATATCAATACGGTTTTTAAACGGTACCTAAAATAAAACTTTGGCTTAAAGTTCAGCAAATTTTCATTATCATACACCTAATTACAATTTTACATAACCATATATCAACATATAATAGTAAAAGGAAGCTATTATATAAACTTATGTCAATTAATTAAGAAACTACTTATTTATATAGTATCTATATATGTCATAATCTCAATTTTAATTTCATTATTAATGATTTCAGAGAAGTAACAACATTAGTATTATGAATCCAACCTCACAAGCAAAATAAGAATATAATCTGGACATGATAAAACAATAGCAGTAATAGAAGTTATAGAACAACAGATAAGGGATAAATGGGCATCAGCATTCAATATCAATACTTCACATTTCCACAATTCTCAGTTTACGCCCAAAATAACAGCATATTAACAAAAGATCAAGAGACAAAAACTTTTTTTTTAGTGTAAGAATTAACATCATTAAGGATTACAATTACAAATAAGCATTTGAAAACTTAATAACCCTGGAAGTTACCTGACAGAGAAGGAATGTGGGCAGCTGACAGTGGCAAGAACCTTGAACGGCGATGGCGAGCAGCTTTGTGGGTTTTAAAGCCAGACGAAATGTTTGAAACAAAAATAGAGTGGAGGAGCAGTTGACGGAAATTGGAGAGCAGCAACTGGGAGTGACCAGCTTCGAACGGCGGAAGCAGAGTCAATCAGTTCCGTGCGCTTCGCGTGGCAGTCGCAGTGGCGGTCGACTTGGCGCAGGAGCAGCTGCGTTCGAAGACAGAGGGTCTCCCTCGCGCAAAAAGTGTTGGCGAACCAAAATGCTTAGCAAATCCAAAACGGCTACATTTTGAGTTTCACTTTGTATTAGAACCGTCTTTTAGTTTTCTGTTCGCACCCTAAACATTGGAAAAAGATCAATTGCACCCTCTTTTTAACTTTGAAATTGAACTACGATTACCCTCAATAAAAGCAAAAGAAAAGAATTTGAAAGTTTAATTGGGCTAAATAGAGCTTACGAACAGAAATTCAGTTCTGTTGGTTAAACTGGTAGATAATAAAATGTTAATGTTTAATTCGGCTTTCAACCTGAAAAATGGTTAATAAATTGTTGACTTATAGAAACGGATACAGCTGTATACATATTTTATATGGTTCCGGTTTTAAAAATTTGGCATAAAAATTTGACATTTTAATATCCATTTTAATTATTACTTGTGAATTGAAATACAAGATTTTATAAAAATAACATATAAAAAGTCATATTTTTTTTTTAAAAAAAGATCAAAGTTGGAGAATCCTCCTAGTCGGGATCAGTAATAGCACTAGTCTGAGCATCTGAATCCATAACTACTTGGACTATCCAAGCCGATATTTATTAATCATTGGGAAAACCCCTATTAAATACAATATAACATTGATTATCATATAATTTCGAAAGTAATTATGAAGGCGGATCTAAATAAACAAAAAGGTCAAAACTCGAAGAATGACCTTGATGAGCAAGAAAATTAGCACACTTATTGACGTTCCTATATATGTGTCTAACCTGAACTCATTTTTTTCAAACACAACTTCTAGCATTTCTTATCCAATCAAAATTTCAAGTTCTTTTACAAATTATTAGAACCAACACAATTAATCTTGCAACGACACAATTAATTTAACTAAAAATATATATAACTTCAAAAAGCATAAACATATAACCAATAATATTTGCAAATTACGATTCAATCAATAAAATTTCTTTTCAAACATAACTTCTACTATTAATATTGCAACAAAACAATTAATCTAACTAAAAATACATTAAATTTCAAGATAAAATAATGTCAACACTGCTAAGAATTAAGAACACATAAAGAAATTAGCTACTAATAACAATAAGTAAGCTATAATCATATAAGAAAATTCAACAAAAATTTGTTTTATAATTATAATATGAGAACTCAATCATCAGTTGAACATAGTGATAATGTCCTCCACCTGTCCTAACTGTTCCATAACTAGCCAAATGAGTCAAATTAAATTGATTGCTAGTGTAATTGAGAGAAGTACTCGGCCTAGACATCGAACTATGACTAGGATTAGAGTTTGGTGGCATTGTGAATATAAAGGAGGATTACAATTTACAACCAAAGTATTTTTTGAGTTTAAAACAGAAAAGTTCGCCGATCTACGTTTTATATGGAAAAGCAAAATATTTTTCAGTTTTGTACAGCTTAATTTGTTTAGTACAGTTTTTGGAGTTTAAAACAGAAAACTCATCGATCTACGTTTAATATGGGTTTTAAATGAAAAAAAAAAAAAAAAGCCAAGAAAGGTTTATAAAAGAAAAGTTTATTCAATTTCTTTATTCAATTTCATCCTTTATTGCATTTTTATACTATAATTACAACAAACTTTGCCAATTACACTTGGAACATTTTGCAAAATGCCCCCCAAAAATGGGTGATTCCACAAATGTCCAACTTTGCTATTATTTGGTTTGCCGACGCTTTCTTTCTTTTGAGAGAATATTGGCAAATTCAATAAGAGCAGCTTCATTGCTACGTCCACAAATACTTTGAAACACACCAGCTTCTAAATTCACTCTTGATTCTTTCTTCTTCAATAAATTTGTTCCAATTTGAACTAACTTATTCAAATTTTCTGTAGTTGCCAAATCAACAGAAGATGCATCGCCAGTTAATGAATCTTCCTGAATTCGTAAGTAATAGTCTTTAGAATGTAACGATTCGAAAAGAGTTGAGACGTGAAAATCAACCATGTCTGCACTGGAATGCATGAACATATCAAGTATTGGTATTTTAAAATTGTCAAAAGCCCAATTAAATAAACCCCATTTAGCTGCTGAAGTTGCATTGTACCTTTCTTCATACTTTGGCATGCCAGTTCCAAGTGATAATACTAGCATTCCCTTGCCTTCTGTCACACTTACACCGGAGTAATTTGGATTGTCCTTCAGGATTTCCTTCCTTGTGTGGCTTATAGCAATTTGTGTCTGGAAAACTTCAAACTGGTTATTAGATTTTAATTTTAATTTTACAACTACAGGATATGAGAGTGTTAGCATACATAGATGCAGTCGTGCAGCTAAAGTAGAATTCAAACCCATATTTTTTAAAATGACATAAACACATGCTCTTACAGGGTTATTAGCAGCAACACCACCATCAATAAGATCAAAACTACGAGCCATTTGACCATTTTTTAGTTTGAAAGCATGTGCTGGCAAATAAGTTGGAGCTGCAGAAGTGCTAATACAAATGTCTGCTAGTCTAGCATTTTTCAATGCATCACTCGCACCCTGTTAACAAAAAAATTAAATAAAATAAAATTTTCAATAACAAATAATCTCTTCCCGTTTTATTTATATAGACAACTATTTTTTTACTTAATTTCTCAATTTATTCCAAATATGTATCCACACTAAAAGATAATGTTATTTGTTATCATTAACAATTAAATTAGTCTTTTTAACTTTGACTTTTCAATTAAAATTATTATTCAATACAAATTTGTATATATAAATTAAACGTCAAAAATTAGAAGTTTGCATTTATAAACAAAATATATACATACGTCGGCTGTCGAGAAGATGATTGGCTGAAGAAGCTTGATATCATATGTTGGTATTATCAAATCTGTTAAGGTATCTTTTATAGTCAGATCTCCAAACAACTGATTCACCATTGAATGTAGATATTTCCCATCATATTTTGGTCCCAAAAATACCTTTCCCGCAAGTTTTGTTGCATAAGTCAAAATGTGTTTTCTTCTGTACCCACAAAAATTAGAATATCATAGGACTAATAAAATGTTAGAAAAAAAACACACAAAATGTTGAAATCTTACTTCTTTTGTGGAAAAATCTTGGGACAATTTTCTAAATAGAAGTTTTTTATGTCTTTTGCTTCAAAAAGAGGTCTATTATTTTCTTTATTTGGAGCTGCAAGCATGGTGGCGATTAGCCCTCCGGTACTTGTTCCTGCAATTAAGTCGAAATAATATGCAATTCTTGCATTTGGTCCGTCCAGTTCCTAACAAAGCAAATTTTACAATTAAACATGTATAATATCTACGTTTATAAATAAGTGAGTATATATATGTAAGGAAATAAATAAATATACTTGAAGCTTGGATTCGAGAAAAGCTAGAAGAACAGCAGGAATTATGCCTCGAATACCACCTCCATCAATGCTTAAAATTGTCACCATTCGTTTCTCCGAACCCATTGTTCTGATTTTGATTTTGGAAGTTCGATAAATTTTCGTTAATTGATATGAATATTTATATATTGCAAAAAAAAAAATCTCAGAATTTATGGCCAAAAAAGTCTCTCTACTATTCGAAAGCTACAGCACCCACTATGTTTGTATTTTTTTTCTTCTCTACTATTCAAAGTGTACTCAGTAATTTCTTTTGTAGACTTTCTAGGCCATCTTTTATTATCCAACTACTCTTTGTAACTATCTCTTCCAGCCGGCACTGCAGGGAAGGGGCATGGAAGCCTTCCACGATTAGGATACCTATTATTAGAACAAATAAAAAATATATGTTTTGAGGATAACTTAGTCAAAATACTTATTGTTATAATAAGTTATGGGCTCCGAATTTAATTTCTGAAACATATATTTATTGTTATTTTCTCCCATATTATGGGCTGGCTACGTATATGCTAACCTCTTTTTTTTTTTCTTTTAAATAATTCTGAAGTTTTTGTCATTATCACTGCTTTTATGGAAGAAATTAATTAAGGATCTCGTCAATGGAGGATAAATAAGGGAGGCGGACCTTATCAATGCAAAGAGTGGGCTTGAGCCCACCCTGAAATTGAAAGGGTCCATATGTATATATATTGTGATGATGGCCTAGTCAAAAAAAATATTGTGATGGTGGCTGCAAGCATAGACTTCCTTCTTCTTTGGGCCGTTTGGCCCGTGGCAAGTGAGATTCATTAATTTGTTTGGAGGGTTTCTATGAAAAGATGCTTACTTTTCAACAATATAATGGCTTTGTCTTTTCATGGGCCTACTTTTACTTGGTGCAAAAGGATGTAGAGACTATTCCTAAAAAAAGAAAAAATCAATTTTGCCTCTAAAACCTACTGTCTCAATTACCCTGTAAAACCTAACCTACTATGTTTCATTCTTAGCATAGATTTAATTTGTGACATATCAAACAAAGTTCCATAAGGTATTTTTTTAAAATTTTGTCAATAATTTTTATTTTTATTTTAATGAAGTGCTTTATATTAGATGAATATTAATTTTTTTTAGAAAAAGAGTAATATTATATATTATTTTTTATTGTATATTTATATATAAAGTACTATGTATAATTCTTTTATTGATCTAAATTTTTTTTTTTCAGTTTGTTTAAGATTAATTAATTTTTTAAGTATTGAATATATGTTTTGATTATGAATATTTTAATAGATGAATTTTGTTCATTATTGTTTAATTTGCAAAATATAAATTAAGAATATCATGAAAATAAGTTTTATCTTAATTTTTATAGGTATGACTCTAAAAAATATTTTTCAACCTAAAAGAAAACTTACGCATGAATCATCATGTTTGAGTCCTAAAAATCTTTCTCTCAATTCCAAAAGGAAAAGTTAATTGAACTTGCAAGATTATATCCAAGAGATTTTTCAGAAGTAGATGTTGAATTTCTTTCGGACAACTAAATGTTTATATAGTTGAAATGCGTTCAAAGCCTGCATTTTCATAATTACAAGGAATTTCCTATCTTACTCAAATGTTAGTTGCAACGGGCAAACATGCGGTGTATCCTTTATTCTATAAGCTTATTATTCTAGTATTAGTTTTGCCTATTGTAACAGTTTCAGTTGAGAGATATTTTTCTGCTATGAATATTATAAAAAATAAGCTACGTAATAGCATAGGAAACCCATGGTTAAATGATATTATGGTTGTTTATGTTGAGAAGTTTTTTTAGAAGTATTGATAAGGAATCGATTATACGACGATTTCAAAATATGAATAATTGTCAAGTTGCATTGTAATTGTGAACAGTCAAAATTTATTAATAAATTTTTTGAGTTATTATATTAATTTAATTTCGCCTACCCTGTTTATATTTTCTGGATCCGCCCTTGCCCTTGACCTTTTGGTCTCAATAAACGAGCCCGCAACCTTCTGTAAAAATAATAGAAAAACAGGAATTTTATTTCACATTTATTTCATCAAATAAATATTTATTGAAAAGTTTTTATTTGTCATGATCCATGACTTCGTCAACTATTTTGGTTCAAATACACTGACCTAAAATGGTTAATCCAAATTGATTATGTAGTTAGATAATCTAATGTATATACCATATTAAATTTCAATCAATATCGGATGTAAAATTTCACAGTATCATATATGAACTTTATTTTTGAAATACATATCTAGTGACTAAGTCTTTTCTTGATTTTCTCATCTTTTCTACCTTATAATCTCTTACCTATCTAGCTAGTGAAAGGTTTGTATCAAAAACGTTATTTAAAAAAAAAAAAAAATTCATGAATCATATTTATATTATAGTCAATTGGACTTAATTTTATGTTAAAAAAAAAAAATATTGGACTTAATTAAACAAACACCAAAGAAATTCATATATGTTTTTTTATTTGTAAATATTCTCTCCAACTCAAACGTAAGTTCTAGTTTATATAGCATGTTCCAATAGAAATAGAAGGTATGGAAATGATTTTCCAGGTTAAAGAAATAGGCATTTAGATATTATAAAGACATTATAAAGAGCTACTATCAATTTTATAAACATATCAATTTGGGTATTTATAAAATACACAAGCTTGGTTTTTAATTGATTTTCTGGGTATTTATAAAACAATGCTCGCGTTTTCTTCATCAATTAATCAATTGTTGGAATTAATTAATTGATATTAGTATTAATTAATTAAGATCCACTCATGACTTATGGATTATGGGTAGACTCAATTAAAATGTGATGGATTATAGGGTTAAATGGGTAACCCTGTAACCGAACACATATATATATACCACCTAATAAGATATTAGGGTATTGTTCCTCAGTAGTTTCTCTCACCCTAAAACTTATGCCATCTCATTCAAAGTTCTTAAATTATGAAATAACATTATAGAGTTTAATATTCTATAGATGACCTAACTTGTCAGATCCATCGCTTATATTTATTCCCATCTCATTATGTATTATTTCGATTAATATATATGCGAAATCCTTCATCAATCTTCAGCAACTAAAACTCCAAAAAATATCAATAATTCTTCTCCCTTAATAACATAGATCGCAATTTATCAGCATTCCAAACCGGATTTAATTTTAGCAAAAGATCACGGCCGAATTTCTTATAATCAAAAGTTGCATGAATGTTATTCCGGTACCGCTGTTTTCCACAAAACAAATTCCCACATCTGTAGAGGGCTACAATCAATCTTCATCTTATTCCCCCCAAAAAAAAAAAAAAAAAATCAATATTCATCTCATCCGTTGAAGGTTGCTTTCTCAAAACTGAAGTGCTGGTTTTCAATTGGTGGAGGAGCAATGGTGGAGATGGGTACCATGAGAGGAGAGGGAGGTAGAGAATTTCATAAAAATAAAAAGCTATGTCAACTAATTCACTTTGTGTAGAAGATTGTCCGTAAATAGAGATATTTAGGTAGACAATATCTAATTCTTTTTACGATACATAATCAAGACAATCGAAACTTGGGTTGGAGAGTTTTTTTTCCTAAAAACTTCTATTTTACTTATCTATCATTTGAGTTTCCGAGGAGTTGCAGTGAAATTATGCTAGAGAAGAAAAATTTTAGCGATTTTTTGACGATATCAAGAGTATCTAAGGTGATTTAGGCCTGCAGGAGGAGAGCTGAGTTGATTCTAGCAAGTTTCAAGCCGGTTTCCGGTAAGTTTTGGTATGAATATGGAGTCGCCAAAAAATTGACATCGCCAAAATTGTTGCCGGAGAATCATCGAAAAAAATGTAGACCGGAAAATATTTGTATACTTATCATATACCTTCAATATACTTGTAACCAATTTTTTTTTTTTTTTGTTTTTATTTTGAATTCTGTCCTTAAAAACCTCTAAATGTTCCCTTTTTTCTCAATTATTTTATTGAATTTGAATATTTTTTTTAACAGATTATTGAATTTGAATCTTCTACTTATTATTTTAATTTTCATGGATGAATCAATATATATCTAAGATTAAAAATCCTCTGGGCCTATTATGAATTTTCCATACAACTCCGCTATTAGTCGTTGTTTCTTTTAACACGGTGGGATGAGTTTTCATTTTCAACTGTCTTATTTTCTTCCAAAGTTCGCATATATCAGTAAGTGGCGGACCCAAAAAATATATACACGGTGGGCGAAATTAAATTAATGTAATAATTAAAAAAAAATATTGATAAATTTTTTGTATTCACAATTACAATGTAACTCAACGATTTTTCATATTCTGAAATCGTCGTATAATCGATTCCTCATCAACACTTCTAAAAAAATCATTCTCAACATAAACAACCATAATATCATTTAACCATTAGTCCCATATACTATTGCATAACTTATTTTTTATAATATTCATAGCAGAAAATGATCTATCAATTGAAACCGTTGCAATAGGCAAAACTAATGCTAGAGTAATAAGCTTGTAGACTAAAAGATACGTTGCATGTTTTCCCGTTGCAATCAACATTTGAGAAAGATCGGAAATTCCTTGTAATTACGAAAATGCAGACTTTGAAAACATTTCAACTATATAAACATGTAGTTATCTTGAAAGAAATTCAACACTACTTCTGAAAAGTCTCAATTAGCTTTTCCTTTTGAAATTGAGAGTATGATGTTGGTTGTAATTTTGAGAATTTTAATTCTAAGGTTTCAGATTAAAAATTTGGCAAATTTCAGTTTTAAAACTGAACCGAAATATGATGTTCGATTTTTACATTTTCAGTTGCACTATGAGTATTTTCGATTTTTCTTTGGTTTGGGATTTTCGGTTCGAAAATGCTCACCCCTAACTCAATGTGTTCAAAATGATTAATTAAAAAACATGCAATTAAATAATTATTGTAAACTATATATTGTTTATAATGTATAGTTTTGGGCTTATGGCTGGATAGTGGATATATGGGCTAAGAGATAAAATAAGGATGGGTTCAAACCCATACTTAGCTTGGCCCATGTCAGCCGCTCATATCAGTGGACTCTTTTTTTATTATTATTAATACATACCAATAGATTATTGTTCCAATTTTGAAGTTCTTATTGATTTCGAAAATATAAAATCTGCCAAAATAACATTTATAACAATGGATATTTTTTCTAATTATCTCTACATAACAAGCTCTTAACTTAAATATATCCCCCAAAAAACTTAAATATGTAGTTTATTAATTATTCTCAATAAAATAAATTGATCAAAATGATAAATAATTTCTTTTGTCAAGAGAAAAAAAAGGGAAAACCCAGTATCTGTTCGAGCAATCACAGAAATCATCCAAACAATCCGAACAAGAAATCTTCGAATTCGATTAAAAATCGAAACTTTCTTTTTCTTAAGCTTTCTTGGCAATTTCCTTTTCTTAATTTTCTTGCTTTACCTGCTTCAGCTCTGGTTGTAGGAAATGTTGGAAATTTTGGTGTGTTTAGTCAATTTTTGAGCATAATAATTTATGAAAAAAATTATGTTTTAAATAACTTGAAATATGTCAATGTATTCTACGCAATGAGAGCGTTCCAACGGTATATTATATGCTCAAAACGGGTTTAAGGTGAATGAGAAATTGAAGCTCGAAGTTAGCTTGAGATAAATGTTTAAATGGGTTAAAAGGAACCAAATCCCACATTGCTTAGGAATGGGGATGTTGGTGTGGTTTATAATGAATGATCATTTTGTAAAGTGTAACATTATAAACATAAGTTATACACTCTCGCACACGGAGGCACGTCGGGGGTGCAAATCCCGGTTCAGTCCAGCAAGTTCCATGGTGTGCCCGCGCGTCGCAAATGCCGAACTGAATGGGCTTACTACGGGCCCAGCCCATTTTCACTGTCCACACGTTTTGCAGTATTTTAATTCAATACGAATTAAAATCTTATCACCTTATCTCTTATCCGTTCAGTTGTTGTAATCTAATTTAAAGACTGAATCTGAATCCGAATTAAACACTACCAGACCTCCATCTTATCCCTCCACAGACTGCCTATATAAAGGGGTGCTGTATTTTATTTCGTGCACGATAGAAGACAGTTCCTAATTTTTCAACTTAAATTCCGTATTTTTGTTCATCAAAATCCGAATTTTCCTTCTATTTTCGTTGGGCAGTCTCTAGATCTAGGGTCCGGTGATAAGCTCTGCTCGCGGTTGTGTTCGCCTAAGCTCGCTGTTGTATCCTGGGAGACAGTTGTCTAGTACAGACAAATCTCGTCTTAAGGAGACTGTTCATACAGGCCTCAGCTTTTCTGTTTCTCCATCTCCTTCATCAGTGTTAAGGTTTCGTTGTATTTAATTACTTATTATTATGTATATTGCTGCAGTTTCTAATCAAATACATTGATCCGTTTGTTTATTTTTATTTCAGAAACTAACGCGTTTCTAACAATTATATGTAAAATTTTTTAGCATAACATTATATGTATAGTTTCTTAGACGTTTTTGGTGAAAAGACATGTAAGTTATTCATATATTAAATATAAAGTAAATTAATAATAAAAATTTATTTGCTCCTAATTATACAGTTCTATATAAGGTAGGAACATAAACTCAATTCATACCTCATGAACAAGGAGGAATCATGAGGAAGAAGAGAATTGAAAGTGATTTATGATATTCAAGTTGTTTTATTGTGTTGTCTATTTATATGTATATCTTATTTTTTTATTGATGTTTTAAATACTTTTTATTTAATAGATTTTATTTCTTTCTTTTTTTTCATTACTTTCTGTAAAAATCTATTAGTTATAAAATCTTTCTCTTTTTTTCATTACTTTCTGTAAAAATCTATTAGTGAATTATGAAACGTGATTATGAGATATGATTATATTATTAAAAATTTATACTATAATAGGTTTGAGAAAGTTCTCAACTTTATTGCAATTTTGTTGTTTTGATTTTAATAGAATTTGAATGCAAATAATTAAATTCACTTTTTGATGTTGAGTTTGCGGAAAAAAGGTAGTGTAGGAAGTGGTGGCGTGGTGGTGGTTGAGCTGATGATATCGTGGTAGGATGGAGATGCTTTTTTCTTTTTATTTTTATTTTTATGATTTTTAATAAATAATATTATTTATGTACAAGTGGCACATAATAATATTTTTTATTCTATGTGTGTGTTATGTGGTCATCTCATTTAATAAAGAGTTAGAATTTCAATTAAAAATACTTGATTGTTATGAGTTTTAAAGTCAGTACATGTTTCTCTTATAAATTAAAAGTAAAGTGCATGATTGTTACAATATTCCTAAGTTTGAGTACTGCATATAAAAATTAGTCTTAAAATAAGAAACAAACTCTGCTACCATTATCAGTTAGGATTGGAAATAGGGTAATTAGGGGTCAGGTTTTGCCAACCTGCTTCTATCGCGCAGAGGCATTAATTCGGGTTCAAAAGTTCATGTCGTATTTCAGGCAGATCGGGTTTTCTTACATTTTTTTTTGAAAAAAAATATTACAATTTTTAAAATACAAATTTAAAAATTTATAAAAAATTCGGATATCTACCTTAATAGTGTCGCAATAAGTTGAGCGGATAAAAGTTGAGGAAAATTCGGACAGTTCAAGTAAGATATACATATCCATGGTTTAAATTATTATTTTTATTGTTGGGTCTGATATACACCCACCGTACACAACATGGTTAAAATACTAATTATTATAAATATAGCTTCAAACACTTTATAAATATATTATTAATTTATTATAAATTGAAAGGTTATAATTTAATAGATTAAAAATATTAAAACTAACTATTAATTAGATACAAACTTATTATCAACAAGCGTGTAAGCTGAACTTGCCCATGAATTTTTTAATATTTTGACCTTATTAGTCATGAATGGTTTTTTTCTATAATATATATAAATGTACCAATAAGTGGAGAGACATTGGAATTCTCTAAAAACGCCCCTATTGAAGTTTAGCAAATTTTTAGATTTATATTATTTTAATCAAATGGTAGGTTAAATATGTTCGGATAGTATTAAGTTATTTCCGAAGTTGGTTAACTAAAATCATTTATATAAATTTTTTTTTGTCTTTATTATAAAGAGTCGGTTATTATACTAATCAAAATCAATAATATAAATTTTTTTTCCCTTACTATAAATATATTTAGGATTATTTCTTATTTTTGGAAACTGAATAGGCTTTAATTTAAAATAATAATTACAAAGCTATTTAAGAATAATAACTACTTGGAAATTCTTATTTTTGTATAGTTTTGGGCCACAATTAATGGGCCTTTAATTTAGTATTCGATGTTGGCATTGGGCTATTTTAGGTTCATTGGTTGGGGAGAAAATATGAGAAAAGTGTACAAGAAGAAGAAGCCGCCGCCATCAGTAAGAAAAGTACACTGACGAGTCTTATAGGTTGTATTCAATGAAGATTTTTAATGATTTTTAATAACTTTGAAAGTAAGGTGGTATTCAATCATGACCTTTAAATATTTTTAAAAAATCATTCAAAGTCTGTAGGTATTCAATTACGACTTTTAAATACTTTTAAAAAGTCATTCAAAGTCTGTAGGTATTCAAAAAGTCATTGACTTTTACAGACAATGACTTTTAATGACTTTTTAACTAAAAATACATATAGAAGAGTGAACAAATTCTCTCATCATTTTACACAATACTTTTATAGACTTTTACATAATCAATCTCCGACCGACGATCAAGCTACCAAAGTTGCTTCTACTCAATCGAATTAATAATTCCATCATTTCTTCCTCTCAAACGGTGCTACTACTACCCAGTACCGACCTACGCCACTGATAAAGCGATATTGTTAATGAAAAATATTTTTGAATTATTATTTTATTATATAATGTGTAATTTTTATTTTAATTTATATAATTTTATATACTATTTTAAGAATTAATAATTTTTATTAAATAAAAAATATAAATATATTATTATTATTATTATAATTTGATGATTTTGTAATTGATATCGTGTATCATAATTTCTTTATTAATGAATTGAACAAAGTTTTATTATTTGATAAATAATTGTTGTTGAAATATATTTTTATTAAAAAAATTATAATCCATAAAAGTAAAGTCTTTTAAAATCCATCAATATCCATATAAGTCTTTAGAAATAAAGTCTTTAAAA